>JAAAWM010010718.1:0-49031 GCA_036873465.1 Thinopyrum obtusiflorum
ACTACATACACTTGTCATTCTCACGATCATTCCTCGTCGCTCTTGTTGTTACAGGATGCCTCGAAATATTCTTCGTTGTTCCGAAAATCCCTTGAGTTGCTGCCTTGCAGTTCACTCCGCATGAAAAACCTTACGGTTAAATCCTTATAGTTGTCGAGGATCCATTCATCCCAATTGTTCTTGTGTTTCACAAAATTTCTTCGGAATGCTTATCGATCCTTCGAAAATCCTCTGCAGCCTGTTGCTCTTGGGATTCTTGTCTGCTTGCATTATGGTTAATTCCATATGTCTAGTAGTCTTCTTTGGCACCCCTTGACTTTGCCACTTTGAGCCTAATGATTCAATATGTGCGTATGCACGTAGTCATTAGGTTATCCCTTTAAATTATCTTTCCGGCTCAGACGTCATTCCGGACATGAGTTGGTTCTTGGCAATTCAATTCTTTATTGATTGTCCACCTAAGCATTTCAACTTATCCACCCTTGATCAAAGCGTCTGCTACCGATCCTTCGTTTGGAAATCGCAATTCCGTGGTAATTTAAGCATCAGATTATTCAGGTGCTTCTTGAACCCGATGCCTCTGCATTCTTTCTTCATCTGATTGAGTACCGATACTCACATCAGTTCCGTTGTGGATCGCCCGATCCATTGTTGGATTATTATCCGACAGTGTCCTTCATTTTCAATGACTTTGTGAGTTCTTCCCCTGATACATAATGCCTTTGGTAAATTGTATCCTCTGTTTTGCCAACCATGCTCTACCTTCGAGCTTGTGTTAATTTCTCTTGAATGTTTGTAGTATATGATCCTAAGATACCCCTACGGGTTGAACCTATGCTTTCCCCTAATGCGTGAGAACCCGAAAGTTTTCACAAGTCATACTCTTCTGGTGTTTTGCCAGATAAATATCCAACACTACAATTTCATTGAAGCGGGAAGTAAATGAAATGATATGCATTAAAGAAGTGGGAGTCGACCTTGAACCTTGTGTTCATGCCCATGGAAATGATGTAGACCGTCTCGGAAGCTTCTTGCAAAATAATTATCCAGCTGTATAATTCTTTCTGTATCATTAAATTGATCCTTTGCAGTTATGGTTCCGACCACACTGTCCTTTTTCCAATATACCTGAAAGAAATTCACTCCAGTGCCTCGTCTATTTTTGACAAGGTTAAGTATCTGCTGTCGCAGGTCAACGATCCAGTTCAACTTCTATCATGTTCTACCTTCGAGTATCCCCCCTGGTATCTCGAGGATATCATGCCTTTGCACGGCATCTTACTAACTGTGGTGAAGTAATAACTTTCCTTGTCATAATCACTCTACGGGTTCTAGGTTGCCGTCAACCGAGGACACCGTTTAGTAAATCAAATCCGCTCTGAAGTTCAATACCCCTAGTAATTGTTACTAGGAGAATTTAAATTCAGTCGTGTCATTCCTAGACTATCGGTTGCCTCCTTTGTCTAGCTACCTTTGACTGTGCTACCTCGTCCTCCTCTGGTGCATGAATTCTTCAGAGTGTGAGCACGACTTACGTCGAGCTTTCAACAATCGTGTTGCTTGTTCTGAAAGGCAACTTTGATTCCGAGCTTGCATCTTATCTGTTGTTCCTATGACTTTCACGTCGTCATTCCCTGCTTGACACCGTCGTTGTTTGATTGCATTCTTTTGAAAACTCCCGGCAAATGTGTCAGATCACCTTCAACACTTTGACTTCTTCCGAGATGTCAACTGTGTTCATGATGAGAAATTCCATCCTTATCCCTTGATGATTTCTGATATCATCGACAACACCCTTGACTTCCTTTCATCGCGAGCTTGTCCATGTTATGGATGTAACTTGATATCCAGCTTGTAATATGTTCTACCTTGAAGTATTACCGTCTTTTATGCTGAGTATGTTGTGAGGATTGCTCCACCTCTCAGAAATTCTTGGCATGGGTGATACTTCTCATCATCACCATTCTTTCTTGGTCCCCGTGTTGATTCTAACCGGGATACCAATATACAAACGATTCTGCTTGAATTATGTACTTCTAGCAACCCTATTGCTTTGAAGTTAACGATCGACAGTTCGTTCTTGGACTGTTGATTATTGCATCATCACTCTAACATTGATCTTGCTACCTAAGGTCATATTTCGGGCACACCTTGCAACTAATGATTAATGGTGTATGTTTTCCTTGAGCATACAACATTATGTCATTTTAATTGACAAATGTCATCTCCTTGTTCACATAATTGTGAAAATCCAACCGTTTGGAATTCTCGATGAATTGTCGCTGAGTCCATCAGCCACCTCCTCATCCTCTCCTTGGTTTAATGATGAACTATTGTTTCGGGAACCCGCTTCCATAGTTCATTTCCCGAGAATCTTACAATGTCATCTCATCGATTTGTGTCGCACCTTTTCTTCTCGGACATCCTGAGTCTGGGGTATAATGACACCAATCAGATCTGGATCTCGGTCAGACATGATGGTTGGGACATATTTTCCAGGAGTTATAACATTGGTCCTTTAATGACCCGGTAAGGTGATGTCATGCCTTGGCACACCTGGCTGGATGACCTATTATTATAATTTCGTTTCTTTCTTTTTGCAAGGTTAGCCATTCTCCAATAGGAAATTATAAGACTTATTTTATAAGTTGCTCCTGATGGATCATTTGTGTATCCACAGTCTGACCCTTGCTTGAAACATCATATCATTGCTACCTCGAAGCATAACTATGATACCCCGCTCTTCAACAAGAACATTGGAAGCAAAAATGCTAAGTGTTTCTTGGTCAATTATCCAAACACCGTTGTATGGGTAACATCATGATTATTCCTCTTTATCTAAATGGTTGGGTACTTGCTCTCCCACCCTGTATGCCAAGTTCTGCTTGTCCGTGGGAAGGATATGCTCTTAATACTTGTGTATAGACACAGTATTTTCCTTTCCATTGTTCTAATTAATGTGTTGATCACATCCTCCTTTCCGTTGTTCTGTTTAAACTTCTTGATCTATATGATCTAAGCAGTAATAATTATCTGCTTATGAAAACACCTCGGTGTACCACTCTGCCAGCAAGACCTCGTTACTATTGTTGTTAACATTCCGGTAACCTCCGGTGGATGAGAACTTTGCCTATTGGTCCGTCTCGTTTCAACGAGCGGGAAAACGGTGTATCTTCGTCCCTGTCCTCGGTACCGACATTGTTGCCGTCATAGACTATCCTCTGACATGCCTTGCTTTCTGTGCAAGATGGCACCACTCTTCCTACTTTCAACCCACATGGTGGGCCCATAACCCACAGGTCCACGGGATCGAAAACCTGACTCCTGTTCAACCCTGATTCTAATGTATCCTTTGCACTTGGCTTCGTGTGTAATTCACGAGCTAAAATTCTGCCATGTTTCATCCTGGAATCAAACCCCATGTTATTCTCGTTGCTCCAGATCCCATTTCGGCTTCTGTCTAGGCATCGAATGATTGCCTACCCGTTTGAAACTCTGGTACCATCGTATGTTGCACTCAACGAATTCACTAAAATACAACTCGTGGGGTACTTCATGTATTTCCCATTGAGATCACCGTCAGATGCCCAACTTTGTGGAGATGCGTTCTTCCAAAGTTTTCCTCCTTATCGCGTTCGTAGGACGATGGAGACCCCGAAGAAAGGATGACGACTTCATCATGACGCCCCGATGCAATGAAATGAAGACATCAATGAGAGGAATCAACCTCTTCGATGAAGGGCAACCAAGTCCTAGAAGAACCATTAGAATTTCGCAACCAGAACTTTCCCCCTACTCCACCGCTTAAATCTCGGGACGAGATTTCTTGTAGTGGAGGAGAATTGTGACACCCGGGTAATCACGCTACAGTAATTCCCTGCTAATGATGCCACGTCACCACGGTCACTGTTGTAATCTCGCGTTAATTCAAAACCGATTCGAATTCAAATTTAGAATAATGGCAAACAATAAAGGTTTTCAAATATTAGGACTAAAATGTTCAACTTGTGGCAAATAATCGTCGGATATTTGTCATGCAAGATCCAAGTTTTATTAATGTGTTTAAAATGCCCAAACAATAAATTAGTGATCAATTCATTTGTTAAGGTGACTTTTATAATTATTAAGAACACAACGCAATATTTCGTTTAGTTGAAACTTGCTGTATCAGTGGGCAACATGCTGCGGATAAATTGTGTGCGGTCATTCATTTTTCCAGTGGCTGGATAAAATGTAACCATATTTAAATCAGTAGACAAATTAGATAAAACAAAAACTAATGAAAATAAAATAAAATGGCAAACCTCCGTGGCGTGCTGGACCGGCCCATTCCCCCTTGGCCCACTAACTGGGCCATATAACCCAACACAAACCCCCCTGACCTAATCCCCTGCCCCCACTCGATCCTCTTCCCCCCTGCCTCGACCCGATCCAATCGGGGAGGCCGCCGCCGCCCGGCGCCTGGCGCCTGCACCGGCCGGTGCGCCCGCACCGTAGGCCGCCGCACCACCGGCCTGCCTCCCATCCGACCGCGCCTCCCCGCCGTAGCCCTGCTGCCTCGCCGAGCACCGCCGGCCCCTACCTCTACTCGCCGCCCAATGTGAGCCCCGGTCGTCGCCGCCTTCTTCCTCTCTCTGGTCACCGCCGTCCCCCGCCGCGCTCACCGCGTGTAAGCACGCGCGTCGGCGCGCACGGCCGCGGGGGGGCGGCCTACCCCGCTCGCCCCCGTTTCCCCACCGTCGCGGTCGCCGGCCCTGGCGCGCCTCGCCGCGCCCCCGGGCCGCCCAGGCCGCGCTCCGGCATGCCCCGCACGCGCCACGGCCCACCCCCGCGCGCATGCCCAGCTCGCCCGCTCGGCCTCGCCACCTGCCTCGCCCCCGCTCACCGGCTCGCCGCTCGACTGGCCGTCCTGCCCCGGCCGCCGGCGCGTGCCTCCCCTGGCGCCGCCTAGCCCTCCGGCCGGCCCTTCCCCGCCGTAGCCCTGGGCCCCGGCCCCCCTGGCCGCCAGCTCATTCGCCGGCCGCCGCCGGCCCTCTGTGGCCGCGCGTGCGTGCCCCTGCGCCTTTGTGTTGCCGGACAATGTCCGGTGCCCATAGGGCACCCCCCCCGGGGGGGGGGGGGGGGGGGGGGGGGGGGGGGGGGGGGGGGGGGGGGGGGGGGTAATTAATTATTGAAAATCATTATTAATAAATCGATTAATTAATTCTGTTAATTATTCTGTTAAGTTAATCTAACTAGGTTTAGTTAATCTAAGTGTTAGTTAACCTGTTAGTTAGTGCTACTAGCCAATGACATGCGGGTCCGTTGACCCTGTTGACCAGTCAACCCTGTTGACTGTTGACTATTGACCAGTTAATTAAATAATCCACAAAATCATTTAATAACTTTGGAAAATCATAGAAAATAAACCGTAATCCGGATCGAAAAACTTTGAACATGAAAGTTGCTCAGAACGCCGAGACGAACCCGGATACGCTACCCGCTTATCCGTGTGATGCCTCTAAATACCCGAACATGCAACCGTCCCCCTCCGGTCATCTGTCTGACAAATGTCCGGAACCGGGAAAACTTTCCCGGATGGGATCCCCCTTTATCGGTAACGTGTAGTACTGCGTTAGGACACACCCGGCACATCTTATTGCCATGCTATGCTTTGTGTTACATTGTCTGCTTTATATTTATTGTTTCCTCCTCCCTCTCTTACCGATAGACCCCCGAGACCACCGCCGCCGACGTTGCTGTGTACGGCTACGTCGTCGACGACTAGATCATTTCGACAGAGCTTCCAGGCAAGCATTCCCCCCTCTTTGATCACCCAGATATCGCCTATATTCTATCTACTGCTTGCATTAGAGTAGAATAGCTGTTTCTGTTATCGGTAGCTCATACCCTGATGCATAGCCTGTTTTTGATAACTGCTGTTGATACATTTACCTGCAATCCTAAATGCCTATGATAGGATGCTAGATTATTTCATCAGTGGCCATTCATCTTGTCCGTCTGCTATGCTGTAGTATTGGGCTGCGATCGCCATGGGCGGCGATCGCGGATATGTACACTTGTTACATATGACACATGATGAATACTAAAGTCGGGTCGGCTTGTGGAGTACCCGCAAGTGATTCACAGTCGGGGGTCGAAGGGACTGGCCCTCTCGACGGCCTCCTAAGTGGGTCTTGATGGTGGAACGATGAAGGCAGGTCGGGTCACCTAGGAGAGAGGTGGCGCTTGGCCCTAGTCGTGTCCGTGGATGTTTCATAATAACACGATTAACGAGATTTAGATATTTGATCTAAGTTTGGCCACTGGCCTATACGCACTAACCAACAAATGTGGGGGGGGGGGGGGGGGGGGGGGGGGGGGGGGGGGGGGGGGGGGGGGGGGGGGGGGGGGGGGGGGGGGGGGGGGGGGGGGGGGGGGGGGGGGGGGGGGGGGGGGGGGGGGGGGGGGGGGGGGGGGGGGGGGGGGGGGGGGGGGGGGGGGGGGGGGGGGGGGGGGGGGGGGGGGGGGGGGGGGGGGGGGGGGGGGGGGGGGGGGGGGGGGGGGGGGGGGGGGGGGGGGGGGGGGGGGGGGGGGGGGGGGGGGGGGGGGGGGGGGGGGGGGGGGGGGGGGGGGGGGGGGGGGGGGGGGGGGGGGGGGGGGGGGGGGGGGGGGGGGGGGGGGGGGGGGGGGGGGGGGGGGGGGGGGGGGGGGGGGGGGGGGGGGGGGGGGGGGGGGGGGGGGGGGGGGGGGGGGGGGGGGGGGGGGGGGGGGGGGGGGGGGGGGGGGGGGGGGGGGGGGGGGGGGGGGGGGGGGGGGGGGGGGGGGGGGGGGGGGGGGGGGGGGGGGGGGGGGGGGGGGGGGGGGGGGGGGGGGGGGGGGGGGGGGGGGGGGGGGGGGGGGGGGGGGGGGGGGGGGGGGGGGGGGGGGGGGGGGGGGGGGGGGGGGGGGGGGGGGGGGGGGGGGGGGGGGGGGGGGGGGGGGGGGGGGGGGGGGGGGGGGGGGGGGGGGGGGGGGGGGGGGGGGGGGGGGGGGGGGGGGGGGGGGGGGGGGGGGGGGGGGGGGGGGGGGGGGGGGGGGGGGGGGGGGGGGGGGGGGGGGGGGGGGGGGGGGGGGGGGGGGGGGGGGGGGGGGGGGGGGGGGGGGGGGGGGGGGGGGGGGGGGGGGGGGGGGGGGGGGGGGGGGGGGGGGGGGGGGGGGGGGGGGGGGGGGGGGGGGGGGGGGGGGGGGGGGGGGGGGGGGGGGGGGGGGGGGGGGGGGGGGGGGGGGGGGGGGGGGGGGGGGGGGGGGGGGGGGGGGGGGGGGGGGGGGGGGGGGGGGGGGGGGGGGGGGGGGGGGGGGGGGGGGGGGGGGGGGGGGGGGGGGGGGGGGGGGGGGGGGGGGGGGGGGGGGGGGGGGGGGGGGGGGGGGGGGGGGGGGGGGGGGGGGGGGGGGGGGGGGGGGGGGGGGGGGGGGGGGGGGGGGGGGGGGGGGGGGGGGGGGGGGGGGGGGGGGGGGGGGGGGGGGGGGGGGGGGGGGGGGGGGGGGGGGGGGGGGGGGGGGGGGGGGGGGGGGGGGGGGGGGGGGGGGGGGGGGGGGGGGGGGGGGGGGGGGGGGGGGGGGGGGGGGGGGGGGGGGGGGGGGGGGGGGGGGGGGGGGGGGGGGGGGGGGGGGGGGGGGGGGGGGGGGGGGGGGGGGGGGGGGGGGGGGGGGGGGGGGGGGGGGGGGGGGGGGGGGGGGGGGGGGGGGGGGGGGGGGGGGGGGGGGGGGGGGGGGGGGGGGGGGGGGGGGGGGGGGGGGGGGGGGGGGGGGGGGGGGGGGGGGGGGGGGGGGGGGGGGGGGGGGGGGGGGGGGGGGGGGGGGGGGGGGGGGGGGGGGGGGGGGGGGGGGGGGGGGGGGGGGGGGGGGGGGGGGGGGGGGGGGGGGGGGGGGGGGGGGGGGGGGGGGGGGGGGGGGGGGGGGGGGGGGGGGGGGGGGGGGGGGGGGGGGGGGGGGGGGGGGGGGGGGGGGGGGGGGGGGGGGGGGGGGGGGGGGGGGGGGGGGGGGGGGGGGGGGGGGGGGGGGGGGGGGGGGGGGGGGGGGGGGGGGGGGGGGGGGGGGGGGGGGGGGGGGGGGGGGGGGGGGGGGGGGGGGGGGGGGGGGGGGGGGGGGGGGGGGGGGGGGGGGGGGGGGGGGGGGGGGGGGGGGGGGGGGGGGGGGGGGGGGGGGGGGGGGGGGGGGGGGGGGGGGGGGGGGGGGGGGGGGGGGGGGGGGGGGGGGGGGGGGGGGGGGGGGGGGGGGGGGGGGGGGGGGGGGGGGGGGGGGGGGGGGGGGGGGGGGGGGGGGGGGGGGGGGGGGGGGGGGGGGGGGGGGGGGGGGGGGGGGGGGGGGGGGGGGGGGGGGGGGGGGGGGGGGGGGGGGGGGGGGGGGGGGGGGGGGGGGGGGGGGGGGGGGGGGGGGGGGGGGGGGGGGGGGGGGGGGGGGGGGGGGGGGGGGGGGGGGGGGGGGGGGGGGGGGGGGGGGGGGGGGGGGGGGGGGGGGGGGGGGGGGGGGGGGGGGGGGGGGGGGGGGGGGGGGGGGGGGGGGGGGGGGGGGGGGGGGGGGGGGGGGGGGGGGGGGGGGGGGGGGGGGGGGGGGGGGGGGGGGGGGGGGGGGGGGGGGGGGGGGGGGGGGGGGGGGGGGGGGGGGGGGGGGGGGGGGGGGGGGGGGGGGGGGGGGGGGGGGGGGGGGGGGGGGGGGGGGGGGGGGGGGGGGGGGGGGGGGGGGGGGGGGGGGGGGGGGGGGGGGGGGGGGGGGGGGGGGGGGGGGGGGGGGGGGGGGGGGGGGGGGGGGGGGGGGGGGGGGGGGGGGGGGGGGGGGGGGGGGGGGGGGGGGGGGGGGGGGGGGGGGGGGGGGGGGGGGGGGGGGGGGGGGGGGGGGGGGGGGGGGGGGGGGGGGGGGGGGGGGGGGGGGGGGGGGGGGGGGGGGGGGGGGGGGGGGGGGGGGGGGGGGGGGGGGGGGGGGGGGGGGGGGGGGGGGGGGGGGGGGGGGGGGGGGGGGGGGGGGGGGGGGGGGGGGGGGGGGGGGGGGGGGGGGGGGGGGGGGGGGGGGGGGGGGGGGGGGGGGGGGGGGGGGGGGGGGGGGGGGGGGGGGGGGGGGGGGGGGGGGGGGGGGGGGGGGGGGGGGGGGGGGGGGGGGGGGGGGGGGGGGGGGGGGGGGGGGGGGGGGGGGGGGGGGGGGGGGGGGGGGGGGGGGGGGGGGGGGGGGGGGGGGGGGGGGGGGGGGGGGGGGGGGGGGGGGGGGGGGGGGGGGGGGGGGGGGGGGGGGGGGGGGGGGGATTATTTTGTAGTTAATAGGGGCAGGTACGCCCAGGAACTCCACGTCCTCTTTCAGACCGTTTTGTTAAGGAAAAAGGATGATTTCCCCTCTTTAGCTAACGGTTGTTCGGGTTTGAACAATGAGTCGATCAACTTATGAGCGTATGTGAAAGGCTAGGGACACCCTTTTGCTCTTTTTCTTTTTTGAGTTGGAAACTCTAGAGGCACCTCTGTGAGGGAGAGGGAGAGGGGGAGAGATAGAGAGGTGTTGGTCCAAATTTTGGAACCAAATGCGCTTAGAAGAGAAGTTTGACATAAAGCACTCTGGTGAATTATGAGCTAAACTGGCTACACAGTGTGACCAAAGTCAATCGTCACATAGCTAATAAGCCCTGAAGTGTACGTGGACTCTGTTGAAGAAACACTTCACCTCTAAAAAGCAGGAACAACAGGGAATCAAAGAAAAGTACAACGGGTTCCATGGTCTACAAAGATGCAAGTGGCGTCAAACACCAATTGTCTCCGCTTCAGTGTCCAACATATCTTCCATGCTTAGAGAGGCAACCTCTCCGAATACATGGCTACTTTGGCTACATCTTCAAAAGTTCTTTGTAAAGCTGCAATGACTCGACAAGCTTCACCAACCGCGCCTGTGGAAACTTCTTCACGAGCTGGAGGTATGGACGGTTAGTGCCGGTGTCCTCAAACTTTCTAGTTATCTTTGATGACAGGGGGCACAATGATTAACCTTCAATCGGGTTTTTGTACGGTAGTTTTAAGTTCACTTACAAATCTTGGTTCTTCAGACAATTTTTGTAATGATTTGTAAACTCTAAGTCTTCTGTATTCTCCACCCGCTTTTGCTTGTGACATGCCTTTGTCAAGTTCATCATATGCATGTTGTTATTTCCTCCGGGATCACATTTGTTGGGCATTGCTATCTCTTCATTCGTTTTCATACACAACACACCCCGCACATTTCAGGATATAGGGGGGATTGTTCACAAATTCCTGCTACATGCACTTGCATTCGAACATAAAATTTTCATAGTGCACATATTTTGGGGGATCTAACTGTATATAGTGGAATTCAAAATCCTTGATACTTTATTCCTCGATGAAGCTTTAGTCATGTTGTCGTCAACAATCGCCAAAAGAGTGAACCTAGTGCCCCGTAGTGGATTTTAATGATTGTTGACAATTAGGGGACAAATATGTTTACTGAGTGTGCACAAATGAATAGCCCTTGAAGAATTTGTTTAACCAAAGGAGGGGGGGGGGGGGGGGGGGGGGGGGGAAATGTTATGCAAACACTGAAGACATTCAATCTGCCAAGTGAAGAATCAGAATACAATGTCGAACTTTTTTCTACTTTCTTCATTTATCCGTTGAGTAATAGGGAAAAGTGTATTATGAAGAGGGGATAAAATACTAAGCAAGAAGATAAATCTTCACTGTGCTCAGTTAGAACAAATTTTATACACAAAGATCGCTTTGGAAATCTCTTTCCAGATGAATCTGCTAGCTTCAGTTACTAGTTGAATGCGTTTGAAGAGTCAGTAGTGGCTAAGGACTTCATGTGTTTCGTTCTTTAGTTTCATCAACATCGGCTTCGTCATTGAGGAGTTAGGGAAATTTGTTCTATTTTGTTTCTAGACTTAGTTGTTATGCTACTTTGTTCTTTCTCTGTGCTACTTACTTCGTTCAAGTTCTTCACTAGGTTCATTTACTGCTAACTTGCATTTACTTGTATATATTCATGTATGTCTTCGAGTGTCGCTGCATGATTTACCATTATGTACTAGAATGGCTATGTTCGTTAGGTTACTTGTACTGCTTCAATTATAGTTTCTTCATTACCAATGAGGAGTTTATTTTTCAGTAGAAAGTTTAAGATTTGCCATTCACCTTCCCTCTAGCCAGTTACCTTGATCTTAGACATATTATAGGTAGTAATATTTTCCTCACCTCCTGCTCATCATGGAGACAACAAGTCAATTATTTTCTTTTATTCAGCCGAGGCAGATACAATTATATGTGTTTTTCTCTTACTATCACCAAACTAATTCACCTAAAAAGATTTACAACATCTACTGCACACCACCGCCACTACTCCCTCCAGACGGGAATTTCAGTCGGTTCGTTGGCATCAGATATTCCTGTTATGTAAGTCATGTGATCCTTAATTTGGGCAAGCATCCGAAGTGTTTTCCTTATTTTTCTCCTTATGCGGTTACTCCACTTCGCATGGCTCGCTAAAATTAAGCAGTGCCAATGCATGCACTAGGAGGTGGCCTGGTTATGTTTGCGTGGAGACCGAAAGATCTGGTGTTAATTAGGATAATTAAGGGAGCAATTTCTTGCGCGCGATAGCTGGCTATTTCCATAGAACAAATGTTCACGAGGGTGTCATTAAACCATGTCTTGGTCGTGTTGAGGTGGTTCTCTCGACTTACAATTTTGTTCCGAGGGAGTATCGTTCTTTCATTGAAGCCAATCAACAATTAGACTAATGAGTAAGAGAGAAGTATGTATATACAATCCATGCAAAGCCCCGTGTACAATATGATCATCAAGTAATAATTTGTCATATAGTAAAATAACTACACAAATTACATCATATGGATCACAATCTCATGTGATCATTATATTAAAGAACGTGAGAAATACATACCACGTAACTACTGATAGAAACCCATAGTCTAAATGTGGACTACCTGGAAATCATCATGTGAGCAGCAAGGGCGATGAAGATGAGCAAGGGGCCGATTTCCCTCACCGATAGAGTACAAGAGTTTGGCTTTAGATTGGATCATCTCGAAACGCGAAGTGACGGCGGTGTAAAAATACGTGATAAATGTTTGTGAAGTTTTCGAGGGTATATAAAGTCAGGAAAACGAGAATCAAGGGGTAGCCGCCCTTTTGGGTGCCGCATGTCTGGCCCACGCCCCTATCCCTAGGGTGTGCCGCCTCGATGTGTGTGTTTGGCATGGGCCCTTCAGGTGGTTTTCTGGCGCAAATATCCTTTTACCGTAAAATTTATCCCCTAAAGTTCTCTGATTTCTCAGATGAGAAAATACCTATTTTTTCCCTGAAACCAAAAGCACTAAACCTTAAAAACACTAAAATAATAAACTTCCACTTTATTAATATGTTAGTCCAAATAATTGATAAGACATCAGATATTTAACAAGATTATAGCATGAAAGCTACAAAAGTATATATACGTTGAGGATGTCACCCCCACAACAACACATATTCATGTTTCACATATATAAGAACTTGTCACTAGAGCTTGCACACGTCAACCTTTTTCTTTGGAAAAATGTCTAAGGCCATATATTAAGTATCATGTGTCCTGCAGACAGACCCATATAAAAAGATAAAATTACAATCAAATTCTTGGGACCGAAGTCTTCTTCCTCCTGCATCCACCAGCGGCGCGCCGTGAGCATAGCTTGATGCCGCCTCTGGGCCTCTATCTCACCGGAGCTAACTTTTATAAACACAAGAGCTTGTAGAAGCAGCAGCCGGGAAGTCATCAAAGCAGACCAGGAGGTGCCGATGATTACGATATGCGAAACAGATCACCGTCCGGAGAGGAAAACGCCAAGACTACGAACGCCGGGCGAATCGATCGAAAACCTAGACCTACCGGGTGCCGAAAGACTCATCGGAGACATGACTCTGTACACCCTCCGTAGGTGACAAGCACATTAACGAAATGTGGAAAGGGCGGAAGAAAATTATTCTCTGGGACAACGTCACCGCCTCTGAAAGTGCAACTAATCCCCGGGTGGTTTTGGTAATTCATAACAACATATAGCTCATTGAACTAATATCCATTCAAGTTAAATATTTCAGAAAGTTCAATGATTGGCATCGCATGGACTAGAG
The DNA here is from genome assembly GCA_036873465.1 of Thinopyrum obtusiflorum. Lineage (NCBI taxonomy): Eukaryota > Viridiplantae > Streptophyta > Magnoliopsida > Poales > Poaceae > Thinopyrum > Thinopyrum obtusiflorum. Next base: position 13,131 of record JAAAWM010010718.1, read on the forward strand.
ATGTGGACCCCTCAAAATGCTAAGGACGAAGATTGGCTAAAGCTCAAGACTCTTCATTTCTATTTTTAGTGATCCAAGATCACATTGAGTCCATAGGAAAGCCAATACTATTAAAAGGGGATAAGGTGTTGCTTAATGATCTACTTGCTCAAGTACTTAGTGATATTGCTCCAAAACCCTCAACCACTTTCTCATTTCCAAATATGTCCAAAACCCAAAGTCAAACTCGGCCCCACCAATTTGATCTATCCGGCGCCACCGAGTTCATTTGACATAGCCACTGCCAGAAATCCTAGACAATTCGGTCACACCGATACGGATCTTGGTCTCACCGAGATGGCCCTGCAAACTCTCTGTTTCCCTTCGTAACATTTCGGTTTCACCGAGATGAGCGATCGGTCCCACCGAGTTTGCTTGACCAACTCTCTGTTTGCTCATTGCTGAAATCGGTCTGACCGAGTTTATGCAATCGGCGCCACCGAGATGAGGTTTTTCCCTAGCCCTAGCACACCAGTCTCACCGAGCTCGTCGGTCCCACAGAGATTCCGAACGTTCGCATTTGAACTAAATCGGTCTCATCGAGTTCTTCTATTCGGTCTGACCGAGTTGGGTCAAATGTGTGTAACGGTTGGATTTTGTGTGGAGGCTATATATACCCCTTCACCCCCTTCTCCATTTGTGAGAGAGCCATCAGAACGTGCCTACACTTCCACTACTCATTTTCTGAGAGAGAACCACCTACTCATGTGTTGAGACCAAGACATTCTAATCCAACCACAAGAATCTTGATCTCCAGCCTTCTCCAAGTTGCTTTCCACTCAAATCATCTTTCCACCATAGCCAAATCTGTGAGAGAGAGTTGAGTGTTGGGAAGACTATCATTTGAAGCACAAGAGCAAGGAGTTCATCATCAACACACCGTCTATTACCTTTTGGAGAGTGGTGTCTCCTAGATTGGTTAGGTGTCACTTGGGAGCCTCCGACAAGATTGTGGAGTTGAACCAAGGAGTTTGTAAGGGCAAGGAGATCGCCTACTTCGTGAAGATCTACCCGAGTGAGGCAAGTCCTTCGTGGGCGATGGCCATGGTGGGATAGACAAGGTTGCTTCTTCGTGGACCCTTCGTGGGTGGAGCCCTCCGTGAACTCGCGTAGCCATTACCCTTCGTGGGTTGAAGTCTCCATCAACGTGGATGTACGATAGCACCACCTATCAGAACCACACCAAAAATCTCCGTGTCTACATTGCGTTTTCCTTCTCCAAACCCTTCCGTTTACTTTCATATGCAATGTTTTACTTTCCGCTGCTACACTCTTAGAATTGCATGTGTAGGTTGATTGCTTGACTTGTGCTAAGTTGCTAAAATCTGCCAAGACTTAAAATTGGGAAAAGGCTAAATTTTTATTTGGTCAAGTAGTCTAATCACCCCTCCTCTAGACCTACTTTCGATCCTACAAGTGGTATCAGAGCTTTGGTCTCCATTTGCCTTGATTTCCATAGCTTTGGTGATCATAGCCTTGGTTTCACAACCTAGGAGAGTATGGCGTCTAGCGAGGGAAATTACCACCGTAGAGGTCCTTACTTTGATGGTACTAATTTTGCTAGTTGGAAGCATAAGATGAAAATGCATATTCTTGGTCATAACCCCACTATTTGGGCTATTGTGCGTATTTGCTTGCAAGGTGAATACTTCGAGGATGGAAGAGAACCGGATCGTGAAGAGAATTGAAGATGTTGCAATACAATGCTCAAGCTTGCGATATTCTTTTCAATGAATTGTGCCCCGAAGAATTCAACAAAATTAGTCATCTTGAGAATGCAAAGGAAATTTGGGATACTTTGGTTGATATGCACGAAGGTACCGAGTCCGTCAAGGAATCCAAATTAGATGTGCTTCAAAGTCAACTTGACAAGTTCAAAATGAAGGATGGTGAAGGAGTCGCTGAGATGTACTCTAGGCTTGCTCTCATCACAAATGAGATTGCCGGCTTAGGAAGCGAAGAGATGACCGACAGATTCATCATCAAGAAGATCCTAAGAGCCTTGGATGGAAAATATGATACCGTGTGCACTTTGATCCAAATGATGCACAATTACAAAGATCTCAAGCCAACAGAAGTCATTGATAGAATTATTGCTCATGAGATGTCACTCAAGGATAAGGAAGAGCTCCACAACAAGTCTAGTGGTGCTTACAAAGCTTCATGTGATGCTCCTACAACATCAAGTGAGAAGCAAGTCTTCAATGAAGAATTGAGCTTAATGGTGAAGAACTTCAACAAATTCTACAAGAATAGAAGCAAAGAAAGAAGTTCCAAGTCAAGGTCCTACAATGACAAAAGATTTTCTAGTCGTGATCGAAATTGCTACAATTGTGGAATGTGACGCCCCCGGCTTAATCGTGCACTAATCATACATGTAAATGCACATGATCAAGCCTAAGGACTCACTTGAAGATATCACAACACAACTCTAAAACATAAATAAAGTCATAGAAGCTTTATATTACAAGCCAGGGGCCTCGAGGGCTTGAAAACAAAAGCTCGCTTACAAGCGTCAGCGGAAGCATCAGATATCTGAGTACAGATATAAAAGAAAACACAGATAGGCCTTAAGAAAGCGAGGCAAAGAAAATCACTACGATCGAAAAGGCGCAGGCCTCCTGCCTGGGATCCTCCGATCCTACTCCTGGTCGTCGGCAAGCTCATAGTAGTAACCACCCTCGGGGTGGTAGTAGTAGTCGTCGGCGGGGCAGCTGTCTCCGGGGCTCCGTCATCTGGTTGCATCAAACGGGTATGGGAAAAAAGAGGAAGTAAAGCAACCGTGAGTACTCATCCGAAGTACTCAGCAAGCAAGGATCTACACTACATATGCAACATTATCAAAGAAAGGCTGTATATGTGGACTGGGCTGCAGAAATGCCAGAATAGAGAGAAGGCGTAGTCCTATCGAAGACTAGCATCTTCAGCGGTCTTGCAGCATTAGAAGAGTGTAGATTAGTACAGTATAAAGTAGTAGCAGTAATCAGTATCAACCTCGGCCAGAGATCCTTTCTCGACTCCCTGCGAGAAAGCAATCCCAGAGCCATACTATCCATTTCTCATCACAGGTATCTAGTTCTAGTTGTATCGATCGGGATACAACTCCGAGCGTCCGTTACCGAGGATCCGGCTATGCATAGATTAGTTCTTCCCTGCAGGGGTGCACCAACTTACCCACCATGCTCGATTAACTCTGGCCGGACACACTTTTCTGGGTCATGCCCGGCCTCGGCCAAACGACACACCGCAACCCTACCTAGAGCTCAGCAGAGAGGTCCCCGTCGGTCTATATCTGATACGTCCATTTTGCATCATGTTTTCTTACTATTATGTATGATGTTTTTATGCATAATAATGCTTTTTGGAGTGATTCTAATGCCTTTTCTCTCATAATATGCAAGATACACACAAAGAGGGAGAATTTCGGCAGCTGGAAATCTGGACCTGAAAAGGCTACGTCAGGCTACCTATTCTGCACAACTCCAAACAAGTTGAAACTTTACGAAGATTTTTTATGGAATATTTGAAGAATATTGGAGCAAATAAGTACCGGAGGGGGCCCACCAGGTGAGCACAACCCACCTGGGCGCGCCAGTGAGCCCAGGCGCGCCCTGGAGGGTTGTGCTCACCCAGGCCCACCTCCGGCGCCCATCTTCTAGTATATAAGTCATTTTAACCTAGAAAAATAAGAGGAGGACTTTCGGGACGGAGCGCCGCCGTCTCGATGCGGAACTTGGGCAGGAGCACTTTTGCCCTCCGGCGGAGCGATTCCGCCGGGGGAACTTCCCTCCTAGAGGGGGAAATCATCGTCATCATCACCACCAACAACTCTCCCATCTTCGGGAGGGCAATCTCCATCAACATCTTCAACAGCACCATCTCATCTCAAACCCTATGACGGTGTCCTGAACTCGGGAGTACTCACCACATCGTATCCCGACCAGGTGGATCGGGCCGCGGACCCCCATGGCGGTTTACTCATGGGCCACTTTAGGCAGCCCATGCCACATACAAGGAAGATTCCACAAGACTTGGTGATCAAGACAAGGACTCCTCTCCACCAACGTATTCGGCTAGGACTCTTGTTGTCCTAGGCCTGTGGTACATTATATAAACCAAGGCCAGGCTAGTCGATAGATCATTATGACATTAATCATCATACCTCTAGGGTTTAGACCACAACATATGATCTCGAGGTAGATCAACTCTGTACTTGATACTCCATCAATATAAACAAGAGCAGGACGTAGGGTTTTACCTCCATCAAGAGGGCCCGAACCTGGGTAAAACATTGTCTCCTTCGTTTCTGTTACCATTCATCCGAGAATCCACAGCTCGGGACCCCCTACCCCGAGATCTGCCAGTTTTGACACCGACAATGGTGCTTTCATTGAGAGTTCTACTGTGAGATCGACAAAGGATCAATGGCTCGTCTGCAGATCAACTGCGACGTCGGCATCTTCGTCACCAGCTCGACTGGTCACCTTGGTTCGGCCGAGGACTGTGCTCCCACTACTAGGAAAAGGCTTATACATAGAAGTTTACCAGTAGCGTGTGTTCTGGACCCTACGCTACTGATAATTACCAGTAGCGTCTGTTATAAAGCGTGCTACTGGTACAACATAGCAGCAGCGTGGGTTTCTGGAGGCCACGCTACTGGTAAGTTTGCCACAGCACACCACCCGACCAAAAACTATTAGCAGCGTTTGTTGTCTAACCAGCGCTACTGTTAAGAAAATAGCTATAGCGCCTGTGCACCTAGACGCGCTACTGCTATTTCTTCTATGGGTAAACTTATACCAGTAGCGTGGTTTCTGTACAAGCGCTATAGCTAGTTTTACTTACCAGTAGATATTTTGGCTGGCACTCATAGCAGTAGCGTGCTTTGGCGCCCCGCGCTACTGCTATGGTCGCCAGCCACCTACCACCTTTCCCCTCCTTCCTCCCCTTTCTTCTTCCTCTCCCCCTTCCTTTCTCCCCCTTTCCTTGCACCTTGCTTGTTCCAATGCTCCCCCTCCACCACCCCTCCATTAGAGCCCTCCCTTCTTCTCTTCTTTGCCCTTCCACCACCCCCCTCTTCTTTGCCCCTCCACCACACCCCTCCATTAGAGCCCTCCCATCCCCTCTTCTTTGCCCTCCACCACCCCCCTCTTTCTTTGCCCTCCACCACCACCCCCTCCATTAATGCCCTCCCTCCCCCTCTTCTTTGCCCTCCACCACCCCTTCCATTAATGCCTTCCCTCTTCTCCTCTCTCCCTCTCCTCCCGCTCTCTCCCTAGCTCTCTCTCTCCCTAGGGAGCTAGCTAGCTAGTTAGAGCTATATATATATATCTAGAGCTACTAGGTAACTAAGAAGAAAGGTGCTCGATATCCCTCTCGACACATAGGTGAGCAAAAAAAAGTGTTTGTGTGGATAGGACCGAAACTATATATATATGGGCGATATGAGAATATACCGAATTGTGTGTGGCATAATTTGAGTTGCCTACATTGTGTATTTGATGAAATAATGTGGGTGACATGAGTTGCCTATGTTTTGCTGAAATGTCGATTCAATTCCGTTTCGGCGAATTTCGGGCAAACTCAATATGTCCTATGTTTAGGGAAGGTCATGCCGAATTTTTGTATGAATTTGATCCATGCATGCATATATACGTGGTTATAATATTTTCTCCGCGCGCAGGTGATCATGAAGGTCAATGGAAGGATGGTGGAAAGATACTGGCAATCCGCTGTGGATGATATGTATGAAAAAAGACTGAAGGATGTTTTATGTCCGTGTCAAAAATGCAAAGGAATAGTCAGACTCGACCCCTTTGAGGGTGGCACATTCATGGCGCACCTGCTCATGCATGGTTTCATGCATGGCCATACTCGGTGGATAAGTGAAGATGATGATGATGATGATGATGATGAGGATGTCGACGGGGTAGGAAATAACGACATGGGGCCACCAAACAAAGAGATGACCGATTATGTGCCCGAAGAGGAAGACGGCCTCGGAAATGTTGATGGCGAAGAGGCAGTTCAAGGCGGAGAAGACGCAGACACGCCGCCGTCTTCGTCTCTACTAAGTTCAGCCATGCGGGACCCGCATGTTCGAGACCTGCTTCGCAAGAAGACGACTAGCGACAGAGCTGCTTCTAGAGAGGAGGCCAAACTGGCGCAACTGGAGGTAGACTCGATGACTCCTTTGTATGATGGTTGTAATCCCAAGGTGACCCGCTTGAGTTTCACACTAGAACTTCTAAAGACGAAGGCAAAAAACAAATGGACAGATACAAGCCTGGATGAGCTTCTGAAGTATCTAAAGAAGGTTCTTCCCGCGGGAAGCCTGTGTCCTACTAGTGTCGAGGAGGCAAAGAAAATCGTGTGCCCTCTTGATCGGCCACACATTAGATATCACACATGCATCAATGATTGCATCATATATCAGAACGAGCATGCGAAAAAACCATCTGTCCAAAGTGCAATGCTTCACGATATAAAAAGGCCGGAAAGAAAGCTCCACAGAAAGTTGTATGGTACTTTCCGATCACTCCACGTCTACAGCGGTATTTCGTAGATCCTAAGGAAGCAAAGCTTATGCACTGGCACGCGGAGAGGGTGAAGCCAGATGACGGAGATGAGCCGAAGCTGAGACACCTCGCAGATGCTAGCCAGTGGAGAGCATTAAATGCTGAATTTGATTTTTTCGCAAATGATCCAAGGAACATCGTGCTTGGCGCTAGTAGTGATGGCATGAATCCATTTGGCAACCAGAACACCAATCATAGCACATGGCCCGTGTTTGTATGGATGTACAACCTCCCCCCTGGTTGTGCGTGAAGGAAAAATACATACACATGGCTATGCTTTTTCAAGGGCCGAGACAACCGGGAAATGATATAAATCTGTATCTCAGGTTACTGAAAGAGGAGCTACAGACCTTATGGACAATGCCGGCCAAGGCATGGGATGCAAGCAAAGGAGAGTATTTCTACATGAGAGCCGCGCTGATCACGACGGTGCAGGACTATCTCGGTTACGGCTATCTCTCCGGCCAGGTGTGCCACGGATATTGCGGATGCACGAGGTGCATGGATGATACAACTTCTCTGCAGCTATCGAAAGATGGCGGGTCTTCGAAAATCGTGTACATGGGGCACGAAGATGGCTCGAGAAGGATGACCCGTGGAGAAAGCGTGGAGATCTATTCAATGGTAAGGCTGAGCATCGAGGTCCTCCACGTAAGCGTAGCGGTACAGAAATATATGAGTTATTGAAGAACTGGGAAGAGTGCCCCTCGCCGGGAAAGACGAAGAAAAAGGCGGAGGAGCCCCTGCTGAAGGTATGGAGGACGAGATCTGTTTTCTGGGACTTGGAATACTGGCCCATACTCGACACGCCTCATAGCCGTGATCAAATGCATATCACAAAAAATATCCTTGAGAGTTTGTTTGGAACATTGATGAACATGCCGGAGAGGACCAAGGATGGGCTGAAGGCAAGAAAGACTTGGAATTTTTGAATATCAGGAAAGATCTCCAAATGCCCGGTAAAAGGTCGTCAGAGGAGACCGAGACGGAGACGGAAGATAGGGGCAAAAAAGTGAACAAGAAGGAAGAACAATATTACCCCCCCTCTTGCTTCACCTTAGATCTGAAGGAGGTCGATCAATTGTTCAAGTGCCTTGCCAGAATCAAAGTTAGTTCCGGATACTGTGGGAAGATAAGTAGATATCTGGACACTAAGAAAAAAAGGTTTAGTGGGATGAAGTCTCACGACTGTCATGTGATGATGACGCAGTTACTCCCGGTTGCACTTAGAGGGATTATGGACACACATGTGCGTGAGACGCTTACTGACCTATGCCACTTTTTTGATGCTATCTCTCGAATGTTGATCAGTGTGAAGCAACTCCATAGGCTACAGGAAAAGATCGTTGTCATACTGAATGAGCTAGAGATGTACTTCCCGTCCGCGTTCTTTGATGTCATGGTGCATCTATGTGTCCACATCGTGGACGACATCAACGACCTAGGAAGGAAAGTGCAACAGAAAGATAAGAAAAAGAAAAGTGCAAATGAAAGAAAAAGAAAAAGAAAAAGAAAGGATGTTTTGCAAAATGAAATGAAAGAAAAAGAAAAAGGAACTAATAAGTTGTGGAAAATGAAATGAAAGAAAAATAAAAAGAAAAAGGAAGGAAGTTTGTGGAAAAAGAAAAAGAAAAAGAAAAAGAAAAAGAAAAAGAAAAAAGAAAAAGAATAATAAAAATAAAAAGAGAAATAAAAATAAAATAAAAAGGAAGGAAGTTTGTGGAATATGAAAAAGAAAAAGAAAAAGAAAAAGAAAAAAAGAAAAAGAGAAAGTTTGCGGTAGCGCGTTTTGGCTTGGCAAGCGCTATAGCTAACTTAGCTATAGCGCGTTTTGCCAAGACGCGCTATAGCTAAGTTGCCTATACAGAGCCACTGCACCCATCTCTTTCCTCTCTCTCACTCTCGCTCGATCCGATCCCCTTTCTCAGCTCACTCCACCGCCGACGCCGCACCCGCCCACGCCGCCGTCGACGCGCGCCGCAGCCGACCCCTCCCCCCATGCCGCCCCTCCTCCGTGCCACCGGCCGCCCGTCACCCCCTCCCCATGTGGCGCCCCCGGCCGGCCCCTCCCCCTGTTTCGTCGCTCCCCCGTGCAGTCCCCGCCACCGGCGCCATCTTCTCTCCGACGACAGGTCTCTCTCTCTCCCTCTCTCTCTCTCTCTCTCTCTCTGTCTCTCTCTCTCTCTCTGACCAGGATTGGTCTCTGCAGATCGACAGGGCTCAGCGAGGAGGAGAAGGACGCCCTCAGCCCCGGTGACCCCAACCACGACGCCGACGTCCTCAACCCCGACGCCACCCCCTCAGCCCCGGCGAGCCCTGAGGGAGTCCTGGACTAAGGGGTCCTTGGGCGTCCGGCCTGTTATCTACTGGGCCGGACTGATGGGCTGTGAAGACATGAAGACCGAAGACTACACCCGTGTCCGGATTGGACTCTACTTGGCGTGGAAGGCAAGCTTGGCGACCGATTATGAAGATTCCCTCTGTTGTAACCGACTCCATGTAATCCTAGATCTCTCCGGTGTCTATATAAACCGGAGAGCGTAGTCCGGATAGAGACAGATACTCATTACCATACCCATATAGGCTAGACTTCTAGGGTTTAGCCATTACGATCTCGTGGTAGATCAAGTCTTGTAACACTCATATTCATCAAGATCAATCAAGCAGGAAGTAGGGTATTACCTCCATAGAGAGGGCCCGAACCTGGGTAAACATCGTGTCCCCCGTCTCCTGTTACCATCGATCCTAGACGCACAGTTCGGGACCCCCTACCCGAGATCCGCCGGTTTTGACACCGACATTGGTGCTTTCATTGAGAGTTCCACTGTGCCATCGGCAAAGGGCTCGATGGCCCCTTCGATCATCAGTAATGACGTGGTCCAGGGAGAAACCTTCCTCCCCGGACAGATTTTCGTATTCGGCGGCTTCGTACTGCGGGCCAACTCGCTCGGCTATCTGGAGCAGATCGATAGCTATGCCCCTGGCCATCAGGTCAGATTCGGAAGCTTGAACTACGTTGCGGACATCCGTGGAGACTTGATCTTCGACGGATTTGAGACCGCGGCAACCGCTCCCCTTTGCCCTGATGAACATGGCTTAAACCTGTCATCGGGCCGCATCCAGGAGATAGCTCCTGTAACAACTCTGGCCTTAGATCCGGAGCAGATCAAGTCGTCTGAAGATAGGAAACTCAATCCCATCACGGGGGCTACCGACTCTGCGGTGTTGAAGCCGCACGCAGATTCCACTTCATACGATACCTGCATCAACGGAACCCCGGATTCGTCTCCGGCATCGAGTTCCGAACCCTGCGAGCCCGTGGACACCGAACTCGATCGGTTATCAATCTTCAAGTTCAGTGCCGCAGATGTCTTCCAACACTCGCCCATGGGCAACCTACTAAACTCACTAAAAAACCTATCCCTGGCAGATGGCTCATCGCCGAACTATGTTCGGTTCGAAATTGCGGCCGATGATGGAGAATTTTGCTCCCCACCCACCACCCACTTCATAGCCACTGTCGAAGATCCAACGAACACGCCTGAACCCTGCTCCAAAGACATCGACGGCATGGACGACGATAAGGGGCAAGGCCAGAGCTTACTATCCGCTAGACGCGGGACGACCACTTCCTGGTATGACGTGTGTATGGTAGACACACCCAATGACGATCTCGACGATAACAAGGGGGATCCAGTTGAGGATAAACCTCCTGGTACACAGTCCGAACACCGGCGCCCCCGGCACCGCTCTCAGTCACGTCACTCAAGAGAAAACAATACTACAACCGGAGGTGATAATGCTCCGGACAACGAAGACCCTGTCGAGACAGGATCCGAACAGGAGGACCAGGAAAGTGAGCAAGACAGCCCTGATGAATAGGTCATATACGGAGACTCGGAGGATAGTAATTATCTTCCACTCTCTAAAGAAGAGGAGAGCCTCGGCAACGCCGAATTCATCGTGCCTGAGGAACCTCTCGAGCAGGAGCGCTTTAAACGCCGGCTAATAGTCACGGCAAGGAATCTAAGGATAAAGCAGCTGCAGCTTCAAGCAAGCCAAGATCTGCTCAATGATAAATGGACCGAGGTCCTAGCCGCCGAAGAATACAACCTTAGAGGCCCGGACAAAAGCCACCCCAAGTGCAGGTGGCTCCCTCCACACGATGGCGAGGCGCTGGAGCCCGTACCACCACCGAATAATGCGGCAGGTCGACCACAGTTCGGTCCGGATAAAGCAGTAGCCCAAGAAGAACACTATACCAACCAATCCGGCCGTAAAAACAAGAACAAGACAGCTCGGCGGAATACTTGCGACATCCAGCAAGACCTGGAGGGCAGAGCAGGACACTCAAGATCGACGTACAGATCGCGGGGATATGCCCCGACCGGCGATGATGGCCACTTAGCTGGACTTAACAGAACTGACCACGCCCAGTCCCAAAGCCGCAAACGGCACCCAACGGAGGTGCTTCACAGTGTGGCCCAATATAGAGGAGCCGCACATCCTCTTTGCTTCACTGACGAGGTAATGGAGCATGAATTCCTAGACGGGTTTAAACCCATCAACATCGAATCATACGATGGAACAACAGATCCCGCAGTATGGATTGAGGATTTCCTCCTCCATATCCACTTGGCTCACGGAAACGACCTTCATGCCGTTAAATACCTGCCTCTCAAGCTTAAGGGGCCAGCTCGGTACTGGCTAAACAGTTTGCCAGAAAACTCTATTGGCAGCTGGGAAGATTTGGAAGATGCCTTTCGTGTCAATTTCCAAGGAACATATGTCCGGCCACCAAATGCCGATGACTTAAGTCATATTGTCCAGCAGCCCGGCGAGTTAGCTAGGGAGCTCTGGACTAGGTTCTTAGTCAAAAGGAACCAAATTGTCCACTGTCCGGATGCGGAAGCCCTTGCGGCCTTTAAACATAGCGTCCGGGATGAATGGCTAGCACGTCACCTCGGCCAGGAAGGACCCAAATCCATGACAGCCCTTACCGCTCTAATGACTCGCTTTTGTGCGGGAGAAGACAACTGGCTCGCTCATAAAAGCGGCAACACCAGCGACCCGGGCACTTCCGAAATCCGAGATGGCAACGGCAAGCCACGACGAACCGAGCATAACAGTCGCAACAATAATGAAAGATTATGCGACACAGCGGTCAACGCCAGATTTCACAATCCGAAACCCGATCAACGGAAGAAGCCATTTAAGGCAAACCAAGATGGGCCATCCACCCTTGACAGGATATTGGATCGACCTTGTCAGATTCACGGCCATCCTGATAAGCCAGCTAATCATACCAATAGAAACTGTTGGGTCCTTAAGCAGGCAGGCAAGCTCAACGCCGAACACAAGGGGAGGAGGCCACCAAGCGATAAAGACGACGGAGCGGCTCGCCAGCCGAACACCAGGGGCCAGAAATAGTTTCCCTCCGAAGTTCGATCACTCCCGGAACGAAAATAGCAGTTCGGCTTCCGCCACCCACCCACTATGCTGGCAAGATTTACACCACGCATACATCACTACGCGCTCAAGATACCATGGGCATCGGTGGAAGCACAATACGGACAACCCTGCAAGCATTCCCGTAACGTTTTTATCTATTTTTCTTTATTATTTCTTTATTATCTCTTAAAAACAGGTGACCATCAGGACAGCATCTATTTCAGACTCTATCGGAGTTCGGATCCGTACACTCACCTAGGGGGCTACTTCCGTTAAGGATTCCCCTCCCCAAGGACGGGCGGCGCAGACGTGCGACAGGAGGTCCGAAACAGCTTTTGTAGACCGCACTCTTTATTTTGAGCCTGTACTATGCCCTTTTCCTCCGTTCCCGACCCCGAGCATGTCAAATAGCCGGGTTGTGGTTTCTCTTTTTTATATATATGAATTTATCATTGGCTTGTTACTCCACTCCCAGTAACCTTTATCCGAGCTAATCTTCCATACTCTTTCTACAATGAGTACGGCCGTAGCGGCTGTGTTACAAGACGACCTCGGCATAACCTGCCAGGGGCTCGGTATGGGAACAAATGAGTCGCCAATAAAAGTCCGAACAGCTCTATAGCGTACGTCGGCATCGCAAGTTTGGCCTTATATGCATTAGCTCCGAATCATTGTCTTTGGTCAATAGTTGGGTTACCCGGCTCCTGTGCTTGCTACCCTACGTTCCGCTCTATCGGCTAGGGTAGTAAAGGGAGAACTACTGTGATTGTGCCCTGGCTTTGACCGGATGAGCACCTCAGTAGAGAAAGCCGAAAACTGACTGTCATGATGCGGCGAGAGCTGGTCGACCACTTGACGACTTATTCGAATCTCTAGCGATTCTCCGTGTCACATGAAGGATCTTTTTAAGATCAAAACATGTCAGGCATAAATATTATAATACGCCGCATACATACCAGGGGCTATGTCGTAGCCCCGCCATAAAACTCCTATGGCTAAGTGAAAGTGTTAACGCCCTATAGTCCGATTGCCTGGTTCGCCGCATTATCACCTCCTTTATGGATCAAGACATTGGATAAAGAGTGATTCAATGCTTTTCCGAACACCCCCGTACTTTCTCCGAGGGGGCTGAAGCCGACGACTGGAAAACTTTCAGATTATACTAAAACGGCCGCACAGGAGGAATTTAAGCTTTTGAGCAAAATATAATTAACTATAAAGTTGTCTATTACAACCATTATACAAATCACTCGAACATTATGTTTTTCGAGCATTGACCCTCTATCAAGCGGGCGGCTTCTAAGACGTCTTCAAAATAGTGCTCCGGCTCATAACGGTCCTTGCCCTTGGGTGGACTCCTCGCCGCAACATCGATGGCCTTCATCTTTCCCCAGAATGTTTTGACTCGGGCAAAGGCCATCCGTGCACCCTCAATGCACGCCGACCGCTTCACAGCGTCGATATGTGGCACTGCGTCAACAAGCCGCCACACCAGGCCAAAATAACTACTCGGAATAGGCTCACTTGGCCACAACCGGATTATGACGTTCTTCATGGCGTCGCCGGATATCCTATGAAGCTCGGCCCATTGGGACATCTGTTCATTCAGCAACAGAGTGCGCTTTGATGCGCCAAATTGTGACCAAAAAGCTTCTCCGTTGCATACCCCTCTTGCGCTTGGTAAAACTGCGCCGCATCGGACGAACTCTTCGACAAGTCTAAAAATTTGTCCGGAGAACTCCATACTTGGTTAAGCTGAGCATAGTTCGGATCGCCGAACTTAGCGTGTAGCAAAAAGGGCTTGCCAGCCGTAATCTCCCAGCTTTCCGGATCTCCTCACGGGCTGCTCTGGATTCAGACCGCGCTTCTCTCGCCTCTCGTAAGGCCTTGTCTAGTTCAGCCGTTTTGGCTTCATTTTCCTTCTCAAGAAGTTTACAGCGGATGGCCGCATTCTCTAACTCATGTGCCATGGTGGACATCTTCTCCTTGTCTTGGCGCCGTGCAGTTTGTTCGGCTCTCAACTCAGCCGATGCCTTTTCGGCAACTGCATTACTAAACCGGGCCTGCTCCTTGGCCCGGGCCAGCTCCGCCCGAAGGGTTTCCACGGCGGCAGCACCATCTGCATTCATGCACATTTCATATAAATCTCTTTTCAGAGTCAGGCTTAAATTACAAGCACATTGGTGTAAGGAATGCTCGAGATATATACCTTGCGAGTCATCAAGATGCTTGTTGATCAAAGCAATGTCATCCTCCGCAATATCCAGCTTTCGCTGCAGTTCGGTCACTTCCGTATTGCGGGTAGTGGCAGGAGGGGCGGTAGCCTGTATTCCAAATTAAATCAAGGTTAGTACCTGAGCATATCTTTTTGATCCTCCGATTGCTTCCTTCGGAAGGCAATCCGAGTCTCAGGGGCTACTGCATATACAACAGGTGCATTCTGTCGATAAAGTTCAATTGGCAAAATTACATCACAAACCTCAAAACCTCTTAGAAGGCTCATGAAGGCCTCGTACAATCCACTCTTTGCGGATAGAACCTTTTCAACCACCGTAACCATCAAGGCACGGTGCTCCTCTGAAATGGACGCTTGTCATAGCATGTCCGTCAGCATTTCCGGCGCTACTGGGTCTTCGGAATCCGCCGCCGGAGTACGGCATTCCTTTGAAGGAATCCGCCTACTCGCCTCCCGAATCGTCTCCGGCTATAGACCGGACAATTCGGGGCCGTCATTCTTGACCCCCGAACCCTGAGTGACAGAGGCACCACCTTCGGGTAACTCCTTCCTTGTTTCCGGCACTACTTGTCGATTGGGAGGAGCCCTCTGGGACGACACTTCAGAATCATCCGCCCTGTTGGGCGAGGAGGCTGGAGAAGGCGTGTCACTCTCCATCATCTCTGGAAGAAGGTCTCCTGAGGAGGAAGACGATTGAGAAGCACCAGGCGTTAACCTGTGAAGACGAACATATGTCAGAGGATTACTTCGGTAATAATAAAGGAATGAGGTATGTTTAAAGTGCCCCAGCTTCACTTATGGTTTGGCCAGAGGTTTGTCCTCATCATGGAGCTCTGCGGCAACATCGCTTGCCCGGCCCAACCCGCCCGACGATGGCGTTTTTCCTCTCTTGGAAGGTTTCCCCTCCTGATCTCCGGAAGTGGCCCTCTTCCTGCCATAGAGGGCTTCCTCTGCACCTTTGCCCTTGGGCAAAAGGGTTTCGGTTTCCCCGAACACAGCGTCTAATTTACCCTTGAGGCGGAGGTCACCTCCGGCCTCCCTGTTCTCGCCCTCCTCCGCAGACACCTGGTACGGTGTCGGAGTCAGCATCCTCGTCAGCAGGGCGTTCGCAGAGTCTTCAGGAAGGGGCGCCGGACACCAGATTAACACCGCTTTCTTTATCCAGTCCTGTACAGGGACGGGTTGTTCAGTACCTTGTTAAGAGATGCTTGAACGAAAGGTGTTCGGAGATTGAATACTTACCGGAGTGTCCGGATGATTGCAATCGAGGCCAACGTCTTCGGTGGTGTCCGGCCACTGCTCTCGCTCTCCGAAACATATTTTCCACATTCCTTCGTGCGTAGCGCCGAAGAAGTGCTGAAGAGTCCGCCGCCCTTCTGGATTAAACTCCCACATACGGAGATGCCGCCGTTGGCACGGCAGGGTCCGGCGGACTAGCATTACTTGAACAACGTTCACAAGATCGATGCCCTTCTCGGTAAGGCTTCGGATGCGACTTTGTAGAGTCTGCACCTCATTGGCGAACCCCCAGTCTAATCCCTTATTGATTCATGAAGCAAGCTGAGTTGGAGGGCCGGGTCGGAACGCGGGCGTAGCTGCCCACTTGGAGCCCCGTGGCTCGTTGACATAAAACCACCCCTGGGGGGGGGGGGGGGGGGGGGGGGGGGGGGGGGGGGGGGGGGGGGGGGGGGGGGGGGGGGGGGGGGGGGGGGGGGGGGGGGGGGGGGGGGGGGGGGGGGGGGGGGGGGGGGGGGGGGGGGGGGGGGGGGGGGGGGGGGGGGGGGGGGGGGGGGGGGGGCCTGAACGGCTGGACCCGGACATGATCAAACCAAACCGCGCTGGCAAGCTTGCTTATTATAACGCTGCCGCACTCTGCCTGCTCCTCCTCTGTCACTCACGGCCTCACATCAAAAGTCTTGAGCCACAAACCAAAGTGCGGAGGAGTTCGGAGGAAGGCCTCACACGTGACGATGAATGTCGAGATGAGAAGAACAGAGTCCGGGGCCAGATCGTGAAAATCTAGCCCATAGTAGAACATGAGCCCCCGGACGAAGGGGTTAAGCGCAAACCCTAACCCATGGAGGAAGTGAGACACAAATACTACCCTCTCGCCGGATTTGGGGGTGGGAATAACTTGCCCCTCGGCAGGAAGCCGATGAAGGATTTCTGTGGTCAGATACCTCGCCACGCGGAGCTTCGCAATATCCTCCTCCGTGACAGAAGAGGCCACCCACCGGCCTGAACGGCTGGACCCGGACATGATTGGGACTGGTGGTGATTGGAACCCGAGGGCTAGAACTCGAGGTGGCTGGGGTTGAGGAAGAAGCAAGCGCAGAGGAGAAAGACAAGTCTGGGTCCCTATATAAAGGCCCAGGATATCTAGCGTCCCCTCCTGGGTCTCGAAACTTACCTATCCTCAAAGAGTTGTACCCATGGGGATGGTTGGGTTACTCACGCCCACATTAATGAAAATCCCGTGAATAAGGGACACGATCTCTGCTTCGACAAGACGTGCCAGTAAAGCCACGTCCCAAGACGTGGGGCGATGGGCTGGCCAACGGTTGGAAATAATAACCGGGCAGGCGTGATACAATGTCATAAACAGTTGTCAGCAGATTGGACTCGTGGAGTATTGTGTTTTCTGCAATTACATACACAGGTCCGGATACAATCATCACATCCGAAGACTATCTTGGAGTTTGGAAGAAGGGGAACCCGCCTTGCAATGCCGAAGACAATCTGCACGCCAGACTCCTCGTCATTGAAGCCAGGTTCAGGGGCTACTGAGGGAGTCCAGGACTAAGGGGTCCTCGGGCGTCCGGCCTGTTATCTACTGGGCCAGACTGATGGGCTGTGAAGACATGAAGACCGAAGACTACACCCGTGTCCGGATTGGACTCTACTTGGCGTGGAAGGCAAGCTTGGCGACCGATTATGAAGATTCCCTCTGTTGTAACCGACTCCATGTAACCCTAGATCTCTCCGGTGTCTATATAAACCGGAGAGCGTAGTCCGGATAGAGATAGATACTCATTACCATACCCATATAGGCTAGACTTCTAGGGTTTAGCCATTATGATCTCGTGGTAGATCAAGTCTTGTAACACTCATATTCATCAAGATCAATCAAGCAGGAAGTAGGGTATTACCTCCATAGAGAGGGCCCGAACCTGGGTAAACATCGTGTCCCCCGTCTCCTGTTACCATCGATCCTAGACGCACAGTTCGGGACCCCCTACCCGAGATTCGCCGGTTTTGACACCGACAAGCCCTGACCCCGACGCCACCCCCTCAGCCCCGGCGACCCTGACCCCGACGCGCGGTGAGCCACCCCCTCCTTTCCTGTGACTATGTGCCCCAATGTCTGATTGTGCCATTGTGGCAAGCAACAGCAGCTTTCTCTAGCATAGGCCACCGACGGCTGAATAGGAACATATGTCCTCAATTTTCATGCAATTTTACTTACTGCAAAGCTACCTGGTTACCTGGTGTGTACGGGCAGGCCTGCTTTTCCTTCTGTTGGTGCTGGTGTTTGATTGAGTGTGTGTGTCTCTGTGTGGTGGTGGTGCAGAGATTGCTGCGGCGACGTCCATTGCGAGGCTGCGGGCCGACATCGCCTACTGCATCCACGCGCTCTCTCGCCGCCTCTCCAAGACCCGCAATTGGATTGTAATCAGCTCCATTCCTGTCCATTTACTGTTTTCATGATGTTGCCTTGGATGATAGCTTGATTACTGGCTCTAGTGGCCTCTTAGGAGGTGTTTAGTAGGAAGTTGCAGTTGCTGTATTATGTTACCAATCTATAAGTTTCCTCTTAGGAGATATTTTTAGAGTGTGTGGACTAAAAATGTTAGTATTGTTTATTATATCAAAGCACATGAAAAATCATATTAAATGCTGGAGCCAAATGTGTGGTGTTAGAATGCCAGAGCTGTTGATTATCACTTTTGCAGCACTGTAGAAAATGATGAAAATGAGAATTTTTAATGGTAGTTTAGTTTAGATTTTTAAATCAGGATTTTTAATTAGCTTATGTTGCTGCTACTATGTCTGTGCTTGTTTCTAAACAGAGAATGATGAGCAATATATAGCATGCATGTGTAATGACACACATCACTTGACATGCAGATGAGTATGCTCATGCTCACACTTGTTTTGCCGGAAACCGATTGCTAAGTGACCTATGTTTTGCCTGAAATGTTGATTCATTTCCATTCCGGCAAATTTCAGGCGCTCTATATGTGCACTTTCTAGCAAAGGTCATGCCGAAATTTTCTGTGAATTTCGGCATGACTTGTGCTAGAAAGTTGGACATATCGAGTGCTCGAGATTTGTCGCGACGGGAATGAAATGACATTTTCCGCAAAACAAAGGTCACTTTTTTTTCATTATTCACTTTATTATATAAAGCTCGATAATTAAACGACTACGACATTGAACCCTAGGAAACATGACCGACACCGATGAGGCCGGAGATTCCCAGTCCCAATTAGGTCGAGCACACGCCTACCTTGACTTTCTGGTGGATCAGGAGAGACAGCAAGCTGGGTGTCAGGACCCCCTTGTCATGACGGATGATGACGGTGGTGGCGCCAGCGCCGACACTGATGCCACCAACGACACCGGCACTGAGAGTAGCGCTAATGATGTTCCTAACTACAGCACGGAAGGTGGGACCTCCCAAGCCAGTGAGGGAAAGAAGGAAAAGAGGACACGACGCCGAAATGAGCTGGGCACCGAAAGACTAGTGGTCATGGCTGTGCACTCTGGCGAGTTCGAGCCAATAGAACCGCGGGAAGTGGCAGCGTGTTACGGCAACCAACTAGCATGCATCCTACGGGATACAGCTAACATCAACACCACGAAAATACGGAAGAATGAAAATTTGAAGAAGCGGCTCCTAACTAGGTTGCACGCAAGATTCCTGTTCCCCGGTTGGAATGACGATGTCGACCCATGGGATGATGATGCCATGAAAAAAATCAACAACAAAGCTCTAGGGAAGTTCAGCAACGCATTGAGCGCTTGGAAAACTAGGGTGAAAAAGGCGATTGAAGTAGACCATGAAACCTACGCTGAGATTGTTGCAGACAATCCGAAAATTACGATAGAGGACTTTGAAAAGTTCAAGGAGACTTGCAATGAAGAAGCTGCCAAGGACAGGTCGGAGAGAGGCAAGCAGCTGCAGGCAAAGAACATGGGGAACCACCGCCTTGGAAGTCGTGGTTACACGGGAAAGAGGCCCGTGTGGGCTAAGGAGGACGCATAACATGAATGTCAGGGGATCCCAGACCCATTGGCTGAGTTCACCGACCAGCAGGAGCACGACTTCATCAGGGCCCGATTCTCGTGGGACCCAAAAAAAAGATTTTTTTTCACCAACGGGCCGACTAGGAAATTCATGAGATTACTGGTAATTATCCTTTTACCACCTTACATATTAGCTTCTAATCAATGAAGTCTACTACATTCTAGTCGCATTCGTAAATGATTCATGGTCCATTTTGCAGAGAGAGCAACACAAGCTTGCGGCTGAAAGCGACTCGTCGACTCAGTCGACTCAGTCGTCGGCGAAGTACAAGTGGGACACTCCTTTCAACCGGGCCATGAACATAATGATGGGACACCCGCCCGAGCAGCGGCCGCAATATGGACGTGTGCACGGCGCCAGGGATGGCGCCACGTGGAAGTACTATTATAACGAGGACCCCAAGGCCAAAAGACAGAGAAAGAAGTTCAGTCAAGTGACTATCGATGAGAAGGTGGCGCGGGCGATGTAGAAAGCAAAAGCTGAGACCAAAGCTGAGATAATCGCTGCCTGTAGAGATGATATGGTGGCTGCCTTTACAAGCTTGATTCCAACTGTGGTCACATGGGCGCAACAAAATCCAAACACGCCACCAAGTGATTTTCCCATGCCCAGCTTCACCGGGAGCAACTCAATCAACACTGCACCCATACCCGTACCTAGTATGGCAACCGCACCCGCACCTTCTCCAGCACCTGCTCCTGCACCCAGCTCTCACAGCAGCCCTAGCTCCGTCTCAGGCTTGAATGTCGGGCCGCCGACATTGGCTGAGCTCGAAGCCCTCACGGTAAATACGCGTCGCACCTTCATCAACTCAACTAATTAATTAATCTTCAGTTGCCGTTCTTTTTAGATCTTTGACGCCGAACGTATATGTCTTTGTAGGCCGACTCCACTCCGTGCACCCTCCTTTACCACATGAAGGGCGGGTTGGTGGATGTGGGGAAGGGTACTATAGTGAAGCCCAAGGATCGATTGTTCCACCGCCGGCAGATACCTGATAACGCCTTAAGGGTCTCCGTGGCGAGTGTGAAAGCGGGCTACGAGGGTTTCCCTCGTCCGATACAAACCGATGGAGAGGATGACGAGACCCCCATGCAGCTTGGCCAATGCAAAAATTAGCCGATCCTGTGGCCGAAAAATCTTCTTCGTGTCGAGGTGGCCGGGAGCACACCAACGGGACCTCAGGAAGGTATGACCACAACCCCACCTACACAAGTACAACCATCGTCTGTGCTGATTGCTGAGATCGAGAGACACGAGGAAGGAGGGCCAACCGTTCTGGCAGATGATGCCATCTGCCCCATGGAAGAGGATATGGATCATGACATGGAGGATGCCGATGACCCTCTCTAGTATTTCAATACCGGCTATGACAATGAAGTAACAATGAGTCAACCATATGAATATGAGATGCATGTACCAGAGCCGGAACGTCCTCGGGAGTGCAAGAAGTCTTTGTTCATGCAATCCTCGCAGGACACGCCTCCAGATGCCGGTTCCACCCAAGTTCAACTAATTAGCCAGAGTCGTCCAATGCTAAGCCCGACAACACTAGGGGTGGTGCTCAGGGAGTGTCTGACAGAACCACCAGCACCTGAGCGCACTAAGAAGAAGCAGAGGAAGAGACCAACGGCGAGAAAATCCAATGAAGCTGGCAATGTTGGTTCTAGCAGCCAGCCGCCTTCGACCAAGGTTGACAGTGTACCGATGAAACATGCGCCATTAATCCATGTCGCGGGAGAGCGAATGGTACCGGCGAATGCACTAGCTGCCATAACAGGGGATCTCAGGAGACTCCATGACCATGTGCTTTCGACAGAGAGAAGCCTCCTCGCCTCGGATGATCCAGGATACCCACTTTATACAGTTCATGTGCCGAGCAGTTGCAAGATGTATGTCCACACATGCCCCGCAGACCTCTTCTTCCTGAGGTTTGATTACATCTTCCAGATGTTTCAAATGAGGACACTCGATTTTATGTTCGTCCGCCTGTATGCGCTGCACATGAACTACATTGTCAGGAGAGAGCAAGTCATCGGTCTTGCGGTCA
Organism: Thinopyrum obtusiflorum; assembly: GCA_036873465.1. NCBI lineage: Eukaryota > Viridiplantae > Streptophyta > Magnoliopsida > Poales > Poaceae > Thinopyrum > Thinopyrum obtusiflorum. The sequence goes on from JAAAWM010010718.1 coordinate 34,796, forward strand.
CGGACCAATACTACATGCATGAGGGCTTCTTGTCAATCAACGACACCAACCGTCAATATGCGAGTCAGTACATCGAAGAATTCTTGGTCAGCAATAAGGACAAAGAAACGATTCTCCTACCTTATCATCCCAGGTAAGTCATCCGCGGATAGCACTATAACACTACGTGCATTTCAATAGTTACTTTGCACGCATGGAGGCTAACTTGATCATGTATTTTGTGCAGCGGGGGGTGTCGTGCCGTTCTCATCGTTCTTTACCCGCGTTACTCCCGCGCTCTATATTTGGACCCGTCGAAGAACATACAGAAGAAAGATTACACACACATAAAGTATGTTCTGGACAGAGCTATGCTGGGCTTCAGCATGCGGGGTGGCTACATCCAATGCAAAAAAACAAATAAGGCCGGGCTCTGTTTCGGCCACAAGACTGACTTCTGTTGCATCCAGCAACCGGCAAGAAGTAAGAACGATGGATTCTACGTCATCCATCTAATGATGGAGTACAGAAAAGATGTGCAATCACTTTGCATGAAATCTTCATCCGATACCCATATCCAGAGATGGGCCAAAGCCTTTGGAGCCGTGCCGGATAATCAACTTCGAAATGATTTCTACCGGATCCAGCAGGAAATTGCATCCATCATCATGAAAGATGTCCTCAAAGAGAATGGGATGTTCTACGGCGGCCCAATATCGCGAGCTGACGTCCGAACCCGCATTGCCCTACGGGGGGGGGGGGGGGGGGGGGGGGGGGGGGGGGGGGGGGGGGGGGGGGGGGGGGGGGGGGGGGGGGGGGGGGGGGGGGGGGGGGGGGGGGGGGGGGGGGGGGGGGGGGGGGGGGGGGGGGGGGGGGGGGGGGGGGGGGGGGGGGGGGGGGGGGGGGGGGGGGGGGGGGGGGGGGGGGGGGGGGGGGGGGGGGGGGGGGGGGGGGGGGGGGGGGGGGGGGGGGGGGGGGGGGGGGGGGGGGGGGGGTATATGTGCATCTCTGACAGGTATATAGATCAACGATGGCGAGGAAGTGGTATGCCGTGTATGTAGGGCATGTTCCGGGTGTGTATGATGAGTGGCCAGAGTGTTAGGCCCAAGTCTCTGGCTTGTCCGGCGGAAACCAGAAAGGGTTTGAGAGCAGAGCGGAAGCCGAAGCTAATTACTTGAGATTCATAGCACAACAGGGGATTCAGAACCAGCGCCGCTGCAAAAACTACTACATAATACCGCTTTTGATCATCGTGATCGCTCTTATCTTCTATGCGGTCATATCATAGTCTACATAGATGATGAAACATGAGTATGTGACCATGTAGTTGCATGTATTGAGAACTTGTAATGACTTGTAACGCTATTTCGAGACATGTGTTCGACCATGATTGATGATGATGAGATACTTGAGACATGTCGAGACTTCTAATAACTTTGGCTCATCGATGACTCACTTGCTTTTCAATGAATATGCATGTTATTGTATAAACGGTAGATCTGTTTAATTGTGTACAGAGCCAAAATGCAAAAAAAAATACAAAAGTTAGCTGTGGCGTGGGGGTAAAGATTACCAGTAGCACTCCAGTAACAGTAGCGCTGGCTAGTTCCACACGCTGTAGATAATTATCAGTTGTGCTGGGGGGAAGCGCGCTACAGCTAGCTTTAGATACCAGTAGCGTTGAGCCAAACAAGCGCTACTGCTAAAAAATAGCTGTAGCGCCGTAGCAGTAGCGCGCATGCCCGCTCTACTAATAGCAAAAAAAACAGCGCTACTGGTAAGGGCTTTCCTAGTAGTGTCCACGTCAGATCATCATGTTCGGACGAGGGCCTTTATCAATATCAACTCCGATCTCTATCAAGATCATGGAGGAATCATCTATGGAGCTCGGGGGCTCAACGTCAACATTGCCCTCGAGCCACCGTGCTGTTTTTTCGGACAGCAAACTTGTATCCGCTGCCACCACCGCCTCGAGCATCGCTTTGACGATTCCTTCGGTGGAATTGTGCGGAATTGAGTCTACAACAACCCTGTAAAATTTCATCGTGTTCCGATGGAGCAATCTCCGCCGATCTCCGATATACCGGAGCCTTGTTGAATCTGAACGGGAATCCGAACGAGTTTGGAGCGTGGTGTCCAGCATCTAGCTCGGACGTCATTTGAAAGATCCAACCGTTGATCGGCTGCGGAATTCCTATATCTACCACGCCTCAAAATTTCAGCTCGATCCAACCGTCCAAACTCCGTGAACCTTCCGATTAGTGCATCACTTTTCGGATCTGTTTTCTGCGCGAATATGAATCCGACCTGAGTTCATCTTTCTTCATGAACGGGATATTGGACAACCTTTTTTGGAAGAATCTCTTTCTAGGGTATTGTGTTTTGTTTCCGAACACCTGCTCACAAATTTTGCTCCTTTTCGGAGGTAATCTTCACCGTCGCGCCGGTGTCAAACCAGCCCTTACTCCACGTCTGTCGACCTGCGCCAGACAGATCATCGCTTCATCGAGCCGAGCCCAACCTTATCGGATCATCAGCTCGGCAAGCCGAACAAGAGTTCGGCATCGCGAAGGCTAAATTATCACCAACACCATCGCCCCACGGATTGCACGGGTCAGGCGCGCCGACATCGCCGCTTGGTCACTTCATCAATTCGGCATTGACCGCGTCACAAGTTATGACCAGCGTCGGCATGGCCGAGCCGTAGCTTCTTCAAACCGATGTCTGCCACGCCGAACCACTTCAACACCTCGGCTGGCACGGCGGCTGCAATGTCACCTTACCGACCTGCTCCGTCACCTCGTCTGGACCGGGGGCTTCGCCATCTCTTCATCAACCTACTCTGGAGACTTCGGCGTCACCAGCCGACCAGCTTCGTCACGTTAGCTGGACCGGGGGCTTTGCCTCGGCGAGCCAACCTTTGCCAGCATCGCCATGCTGTCGCTTCATCGCCCATCAGGCAATGGGTGTGCGGATCGAGTCCCAATTTTGGGACTAATCTTTCTTTAGATTGCTGCAACAGATTAACCAGGTGCTATTAATCCTAGTAATTTTTTTCTTACTTGGGTTTATTTTTCCCGTGGAATTATTACTCTGGTTTGTTCTATCATCTGTACACATGTCTGTCAAATGATGGCCGCATTAACGATGGTTGCGTGATGGTTCGGCCAGTTTCCCATCCGCAGTTTGGCGAACGCCTCATCGGGGACTCGGACCGCCCAGTGAGTACAGGCTTTGTCATGCCGGCGCCCCGCATCGACATGGGCTTCGACGCCAGGCCACATCTTTAAAAAAAATTATTTTGCGTAAATTAATTATGCGAGGTTTTTATTTTTTATTTTTTGGACTGCACTATTTTACATGTGTAGGTAATCGACTTTGACTGCGTCACGCGGTCACTTCGGTAAGCCGACGTCGTCGTCCCAATCGGCGTAAATCGGCTCGCGTGATCACCTTGTTGGTCGAATTGCCATACCGGGATGTTCGGTTGCCTCGGGGACTTCGGCATCGCTGAGAGAGCTCTACTTCATTGAGTGTTCGGCACACGGGCCATATTGCTTTTATTGTTCACTTTGCATAAATTATTTATTATGCTGCGATTTTTTTAATTATTATTACTATTATCTCCAGGTTGCACTATTTTCTGTGCACAGGTAAATTATTCGGGTTGGGCAGCGCTGTCACCTCGGCATACTGACGTGCCACGTCACCTCGGCTGGACCGGGGGCTTCGTCATCACTTCATTAACCCACGCCGGGAACTCCGGCGTCATACTGCCGGCCTGCTCCGTCGCCTCGGACGGACTGGGGTCTCCACCTCGCCACATTGGCCGTGCTATGTCGACACTTCGGAGTGCCGAGCTCTTCGCTCTGCCACCTCGGGACCGGCTTGGGGGCTGGGGACCTCGTCCCGTCGTAAGCTCGGGCCGCGCATCGACACCGAGCACATTAACCAGCTAAGTCACTTCCATGCTCAGTTTTTTTAATTCTTGTTCAGTTCGATCAAACATTATATTTGTGATAAAAACTTAGTTTGTCAACAAACGTTGTTTGTTAAAAACACTTCCTTTGCCCATATTAACTGGGGGCTCTTAAAATTTATATGAGCCGTTTTATAGTAAATGTGTTTTCTTCTTGGTCGTTGCAAAGTCTTTTTCTACCGCTCCTTTTTTCGACTCGAGTGTATGGTCAATAGCCGGATAGCCTGTCTTCTTTCTAAAGCCGCTCGAGTTTAGTTCGCTAAACTGGCCTCGGAGAAGTACTCCGCCTTCGGGATAAGGAGCTTGAAGCCGTAGGCTGACCCGCTTGAAGTCTTGAGATCGGATGTGTCATGTTAAAGCACCACAGAAGCACAATTTTTTAAGTCCAATTTTTGGATTGGCACAAAAATCTTGATTTAGTCCGGATGTCAAGCTTTTGCATAAGTTTTTTTGGCTTTGCGAGCTTATGTCATTTTTAACCTATTTGTGTGTCTCCACCATAAGTCTCACAGTACAACGCCGGACACCATTAAAGCTTCGGCAATATCAATGAGGGGCTGCGGCTAGAGCCGAACCCACCAAACTAAGGTACCCCATAGAGTCCTCGGCAAAGCATTCTCAGGCATTGCTTTATATGCATCGGTTTCGAATTGTGTCTTTGCCCGGCTCCTGTCCTTGCCTCCTACGTTCCGCTTTGTTCGGCTAGGTGCGCAAAGGGAGAACCACTGCGATTGTGCTTCCAGCTAGCATGGTTAAGCGCCTCGGTGGAGAAAGCCGAAAACTGACTGTCACAATAAGCATAAACTGGTCAGTGATCCGATGACTGTATTAAACAATAAGATCGATAGAGGTCACCCCGTGTTAAATGACGGGCCGTTCATAACATTGGCCGAAGTGTTTACGGCTTGACCTCAGCTGTCGCTGAACACTAACCGGGGGCTCGTAACTAGCCTCCCCAATTTAAAGCTCCTATGACTAAGTGAAAGTTATAAAGCCTACACATCTGATTGCCTCATTTCCGCTACACAACCACCTCTGGGCACACACCCTGTGTAGTATCTACAAAGGGGTGGAAGCTGACGATGGGCCACTTTCAGATTATAAACAGTCTCAATGGAGAATTTGCCTTCCATAATTATCGTAATAAAGCCATAAATATGCATCAATTTGACTTAAGATTTTGGCCAAGCTGGGTTGCCTGGCTCCTGTGCTTACCCCTACGTTCCCGATTGTTCGGCTAGGCGGTAAAGGGAGCACCTCTGTGATTGTTACTACCGGATCATCCGGATTAGTACCTCAGACTGGGTGAAGCCGAAAGCTAGCTATCTTAAGAATATAATTGGTCGGCATGATGGAAGTGAAAATTCTGGTTCATCACGGACCACAGAGTTCGGGAACTTTCCCCTAACTAAATCCTCAATATTTTCCTCCCACATTGATCGGAGATGAGGTTTCATGATCATGGTCAGCGTGAGAACCCAAAGAAAGGAACCGATAGCAGAACTATTTTCTTTGGAAGATGTTTCTTCATATAACATATCTCTCTGCATACCTTTGTTTATAAAACCGCATGGCCGGATTGCCTTGTTTGCCACAAATCTTTGCCTCATAAAAGCTTTTAAAAGTGGGACAAACACTCCCTGGCTACTGGCCGAGGAGGTTGAAGCCGATGGTCGGTTAACAAAGTTTTGTACAATACGGATCCGAGCATTAATGATGTAAAGTACTTGGGTACATAGAATCATTACACATAAATTGTGAGCAAAAATCAATTTTTCCGCAGCCAATCTTTTAAAGAGTCAATGGCACAGCCTATTTGAGACAACCGAGCAGCTGACATAATGCTCTCATAGCTCCCTATTGACATTGATTTCCTATCTATTAAGGCCCTTAAGGCCGACCTTGGCGAGCTCAGCTTTCGTTAGCTCTAACTCCTTTATGAGATCTTTATTCTCTTTCCGAGAAGTTTGTGTTAAACACAACAAAAATTCCTGTCAAATGGATATCGATCCTTAATTCGGCCACCCATGCCCACATTAAGGCTCGGAGGCTACTGGGCTTCGCGCTTACTATTTACAAATATTAAAGGGGCACATCGATCCCCTGATCTGGTGTTGCCACCCGACCAGTGTCTCGGGGGCTACTGCATTGCCTATTCAATGCAGAAAATTCAAAGTGCTCACTGTTCGGCTTGACCGAACTATGGGCAAACGCGTCTTCGGACAATGATAGGTACCAACTCGGGCTTATCAGGCATCAAGCTAATATATTGCGGCGACTTCTCAAAACCCTCTCTCAAGGGCCCGTCCGCCGATCACTATCTCCTCTAATGTGCATCTCAGATTTCAGGCCGACACACACCTTTGAGGGCTACTGGCTATATATCTCGTCAGTAAATAAATTGCATCAATCGGAATTAAAATCCGCAAACAATGAGCCCGAGCCCGAGGTGGTGCATCACCTCGGAAGCAGTCCGGCATAAAGCTCGGCTGCGAGCGGCTGGCTCCGTAGAGAACTTTTCAGCGTTAAGCTCGGATAACCTCCTTCAAACTTTTTCAAGCCAAGGTGATCTATGACACCTGGATATAGTTCGGCGTTGGAGCTCGGATACAGTCCGGCGTTGGAGCTCGGATACAGTCCGGTGTTTGTGCTCGGCTGCAAAAGATACCTCGAATGCAGTCCGGCATTGGATCTCGGATGCAAGAGGACACCGCCGCACGGGAACAACTTCAAACCCGAGGTGTGGCGTAAAAAATAACAAGGCATTGATAAAGGCTGAGAACTTAAAGGGGCTCCTCGGATACCCGATGTATAAACTCTTCAGATCCACTTCGGAAATCCTCAAGATCAAAGATGGGAAGATTTGTTGAACCAGTTTTCAAGACCGACAACCAAAGATGAAGAACAGTTCGGAAGAATCAAGGAGCGTCCCCAACTTGAAGACCGGTTCAGGGGGGCTACTGACGGTGTCCGGGACTAGGGGGTACTCACCACATCGTCTCCCGACCAGGTGGATCGGGCCGAGGACCCCCATGGCGGTTTACTCATGGGCCACTTTAGGCAGCCCATGCCGCATACAAGGAAGATTCCACAAGACTTGGTGATCAAGACAAGGACTCCTCTCCACCAATGTATTCGGCTAGGACTCTTGTTGTCCTAGGCCTCTGGTACATTATATAAACCAAGGCCAGGCTAGTCGATAGATCATTATGACATTAATCATCACACCTCTAGGGTTTAGACCACAACATATGATCTCGAGGTAGATCAACTCTGTACTTGATACTCCATCAATATAAACAAGAGCAGGACATAGGGTTTTACCTCCATCAAGAGGGCCCGAACCTGGGTCAAACATTGTCTCCTTCGTTCCTGTTACCATTGATCCGAGAATCCACAGCTCGGGACCCCCTACCCCGAGATCTGCCGGTTTTGACACCGACACCCTAGTTCATCTCTTGTGTTCAATCTTGTTACCAGAACTATAGATTGGTGCTTGTGGGTGACTAGTAGTGTTGATTACATCTTGTAGTTGATTACTATATGGTTTATTTGGTGGAAGATTATATGTTCAGATTCAATATGCTATTTAATACCCCTCTGATCTTGAGCATGATTATCATTTGTGAGTAGTTACTTTTGTTCTTGAGGTCACGGGAGAAATCATGTTGCAAGTAATCATGTGAACTTGATGTGTGTTCGATATTTTGATAGTATGTATGTTGTGATTCCCTTAGTGGTGTCATGTGAACGTCGACTACATGACACTTCACCATATTTGGGCCTAAGGGGATGCATTGTGGAGTAGTAAGTAGATGATGGGTTGCGAGAGTGACAGAAGCGTAAACCCCAGTTTATGCGCTATTCCGTAAGGGACCGATTGGATCCAAAAGTTTGGGGGGGGGGGGGGGGGGGGGGGGGGGGGGGGGGGGGGGGGGGGGGGGGGGGGGGGGGGGGGGGGGGGGGGGGGGGGGGGGGGGGGGGGGGGGGGGGGGGGGGGGGGGGGGGGGGGGGGGGGGGGGGGGGGGGGGGGGGGGGGGGGGGGGGGGGGGGGGGGGGGGGGGGGGGGGGGGGGGGGGGGGGGGGGGGGGGGGGGGGGGGGGGGGGGGGGGGGGGGGGGGGGGGGGGGGGGGGGGGGGGGGGGGGGGGGGGGGGGGGGGGGGGGGGGGGGGGGGGGGGGGGGGGGGGGGGGGGGGGGGGGGGGGGGGGGGGGGGGGGGGGGGGGGGGGGGGGGGGGGGGGGGGGGGGGGGGGGGGGGGGGGGGGGGGGGGGGGGGGGGGGGACATTACCTTGCTGAAAACCACTTGTCATTTCCTTCTGCTCCTCGTTGGGTTCAACACTCTTACTTATCAAAAAGAGTTACAATTGATCCCCTATACTTGTGGGTCATCAAGGCTATTTTCTGGCGCCATTGCCGGGAGTTAAGCGCCTTTGGTAAGTGGAATTTGGTAAGGAAACATTTATATAGTGTGCTGAAATTTACTGTCACTTGTTACTATGGAAAACAATCCTTTGAGGGGCTTGTTCGGGGTATCTTCACCTCGAACGGAACCACAATTAGCTACCCCTCAAGCTACTGCACCTACTGAAAATATTGAATATGAAATTCTTTCGGGTATGATAGAGCAACTGCTAGCTAATCCTTATGCAGGAGATGGAACCGAACTTCCTAATATGCACTTGATATATGTGGAACAAATTTGTGGATTGTTTAAGCTTGCAGGTTTACCCAGAGATGAAGTTATGAAAAAGGTTTTCCCTTTATCTTTGAAGGGAAAAGCATTAGCATGGTATAGGCTATGCGATGATATTGGATCTTGGAATTGGAGTTCCACCAAAAAAATTATCCTATGCATCTAGTTCATCATGATCGGAATTATATATATAATTTTTGGCCTCGTGAAGGAGAAAGTATCGCTCTAGCTTGGGGGAGGCTTAAGTCAATGTTATATTCATGCCCCAACCATGAGCTCTCAAGAGATATTATTATCCAGAACTTTTATGCTCGGCTTTCTCGTGATGATCAATCCATGCTTGATACTTCTTGTACTGGTTCTTTTATGAAGAAGACTATTGAATTCCGGTGGGATCTTTTGGAAAGAATTAAATGCAACTCTGAAGATTGGGAACTCGACGAAGGTAAAGAGTCAGGTATTAAGCTTAAGTATGATTGTGTTAAAAAAATTATGAATACCGATGCTTTTCAAAAGTTTAGCACTAAATATGGACTTGACTCTAAGATAGTAGCCTCCTTTTGTGAATCATTTGCTACTCATGTTGATCTCCCTAAGGAGAAGTGGTTCAAATATCACCCACCTATTAAAGAAGAAGTTAAATAACCGATTAAAGAGGAAACCATAATTCATAATGTTGATCCAGTTGTTCCTACTGCTTATATTGAGAAACCACCTTTCCCTGTTAGGATAAAGGAACATGCTAAAGTTTCAACTGTGGTTAACAAAAGTTATATTAGAACACCTAAACCTGATGAACAAATTAAAGTAAAACCTAGTGTTGCTATGATTAAGGATCTCCTGGAAGAAAACGTAGATGGGCATGTTATTTACTTCTGTGAAGAAGCTGCTAGAATTACCAAACCTGATAAAAAGGATAATCATAGACCTGTTATTGGCATGCCTGTTGTCTCAGTTAAAATAGAAGATCACTGTTATCATGGTCTATGTGACATAGGTGCTAGTGTGAGTGCTATTCCTTATTCCTTATATCAAGAAATGGGGGGGGGGGGGGGGGGGGGGGGGGGGGGGGGGGGGGGGGGGGGGGGGGGGGGGGGGGGGGGGGGGGGGGGGGGGGGGGGGGGGGGGGGGGGGGGGGGGGGGGGGGGGGGGGGGGGGGGGGGGGGGGGGGGGGGGGGGGGGGGGGGGGGGGGGGGGGGGGGGGGGGGGGGGGGGGGGGGGGGGGGGGGGGGGGGGGGGGGGGGGGGGGGGGGGGGGGGGGGGGGGGGGGGGGGGGGGGGGGGGGGGGGGGGGGGGGGGGGGGGGGGGGGGGGGGGGGGGGGGGGGGGGGGGGGGGGGGGGGGGGGGGGGGGGGGGGGGGGGGGGGGGGGGGGGGGGGGGGGGGGGGGGGGGGGGGGGGGGGGGGGGGGGGGGGGGGGGGGGGGGGGGGGGGGGGGGGGGGGGGGGGGGGGGGGGGGGGGGGGGGGGGGGGGGGGGGGGGGGGGGGGGGGGGGGGGGGGGGGGGGGGGGGGGGGGGGGGGGGGGGGGGGGGGGGGGGGGGGGGGGGGGGGGGGGGGGGGGGGGGGGGGGGGGGGGGGGGGGGGGGGGGGGGGGGGGGGGGGGGGGGGGGGGGGGGGGGGGGGGGGGGGGGGGGGGGGGGGGGGGGGGGGGGGGGGGGGGGGGGGGGGGGGGGGGGGGGGGGGGGGGGGGGGGGGGGGGGGGGGGGGGGGGGGGGGGGGGGGGGGGGGGGGGGGGGGGGGGGGGGGGGGGGGGGGGGGGGGGGGGGGGGGGGGGGGGGGGGGGGGGGGGGGGGGGGGGGGGGGGGGGGGGGGGGGGGGGGGGGGGGGGGGGGGGGGGGGGGGGGGGGGGGGGGGGGGGGGGGGGGGGGGGGGGGGGGGGGGGGGGGGGGGGGGGGGGGGGGGGGGGGGGGGGGGGGGGGGGGGGGGGGGGGGGGGGGGGGGGGGGGGGGGGGGGGGGGGGGGGGGGGGGGGGGGGGGGGGGGGGGGGGGGGGGGGGGGGGGGGGGGGGGGGGGGGGGGGGGGGGGGGGGGGGGGGGGGGGGGGGGGGGGGGGGGGGGGGGGGGGGGGGGGGGGGGGGGGGGGGGGGGGGGGGGGGGGGGGGGGGGGGGGGGGGGGGGGGGGGGGGGGGGGGGGGGGGGGGGGGGGGGGGGGGGGGGGGGGGGGGGGGGGGGGGGGGGGGGGGGGGGGGGGGGGGGGGGGGGGGGGGGGGGGGGGGGGGGGGGGGGGGGGGGGGGGGGGGGGGGGGGGGGGGGGGGGGGGGGGGGGGGGGGGGGGGGGGGGGGGGGGGGGGGGGGGGGGGGGGGGGGGGGGGGGGGGGGGGGGGGGGGGGGGGGGGGGGGGGGGGGGGGGGGGGGGGGGGGGGGGGGGGGGGGGGGGGGGGGGGGGGGGGGGGGGGGGGGGGGGGGGGGGCATATCAGGATGTTCGGTTCCATCTCCTGTATAAGGATTAGCTAGCAGTTGTCTATCATACCCGAAGGAATTTCATATTCAATATTTTCAGTAGGTGCAGTAGGTTGAGGGGTAGCTAATTGTGGTTCCGGACGAGGTGAAGATACCCTGAACAAACCCCTCAAAGGATTGTTTTCCATAGTAACAAGTGACAATAAATTTTAGCACACTATATAAATGTTTCCTTACCAAATTCCACTTACCAAAGCCACTTCACTCCCCAACAACGGCACCATAAGATAGCCTGGATGACCCACAAGTATAGGGGATAAATTGTAGATCTTTTCGATAAGTAAGAGTGTCGAACCCAACGAGGACTAGAAGGAAATGACAAGTAGTTTTCAGTAAGGTAGTGTCTGCAAGTGCTGAAATTGTAAGTAGCAGAGTAGTTTGATAGCAAGATAATTTGTAACGAGCAAGTAATGCTAGTAGTAACAAAAGTGCAGCAAGGTAGCCCAATCCTTTTGAGGCAAAGGACTGACCAAAACGGTCTCTTATGGTAAGCAAAGCGTTCTTGAGGGTGCACGGGAATTTCATCTAGTCACTTTCATCATGTTGGTTCGATTTGCGTTCACTACTTTGATAATTTGATATGTGGGTGGACCGGTGCTTAGGTGCTGTTATTACTTGAACAAACCTCCTACTTATGATTAACCCTCCCGCAAGCATCCGCAACTACGAGAAAAGTATTAAGAATAAATTCTAACCATAGCATTAAACTTTGGGATCCAATCGGTCCCTTACGGAATAGCGCATAAACTGGGGTTTAAGTTTCTGTCACTCTCGCAATCCACCATCTAATTGCTACTCCACAATGCATTCCCTTAGGCCCAAATATGGTGAAGTGTCATGTAGTCGATGTTCACATGACACCACTAAGGGAATAACAACATACATACTATCAAAATATCGAACACATATCAAGTTCACATGATTACTTGCAACATGAATTCTCCCGTGACCTCAAGAACAAAAGTAACTACTCACAAATAATAAACATGCTCATGATCAGAGGAGTATTAAATAGCATATTGGATCTGAACATATAATCTTCCACCAAATAAACCATATAGTGATCAACTACAAGATGTAATCAACACTACTAGTCACCCACAAGCAACAATCCATAGTTCCGGTAACAAGACTGAACACAAGAGATGAACTAGGGTTTGAGATGAGATGGTGCTGTTGAAGATGTTGATGGAGATTGCCCTCCCCAAGATGGGAGAGTCATTGGTGATGATGAGGACGATGATTTCCCCCTCCGGGAGGGAAGTTCCCCCGGCGGAATCGCTCCACCGGAGGGCAAAAGTGCTCCTGCCCAAGTTCCGCTTCGAGGCGGCGGTGCTTCATCCCGAAAGTCCTCCTCTTATTTTTTCTAGGTCAAAATGACCTATATACCAGAAGATGGGCACCGGAGGTGGGCCGAGGAGGCCACAACCCCTGCCCACCTGGTGGCCCCCCCTCTGGTGGTTATTTGTTCCAGTAATTCTTATTTATTCCATAAAAAGTCCCCGTGAAGTTTCAGCTTGTTTGGAGTTGTGCAGAATAGGTAGCCTAACGTAGCTTTTTCAGGTCCAGATTTCCAGCTGCCGGAATTCTCCCTCTTGGTGTGTACCTGGCAAATTATGAGAGAAAAAGCATTAGAATTACTCCAAAAGCATTACTGTGGATAAAAACATTATAAATAACAGTAATAAAACATAATGCAAAATGGACGTATCGTGCCTACCCAGGTGCCCCCCTCAGGTGGCTCTTGGCTCCAGAAATTCTCATTTTTTGTATAAAAACCCTCGCAAAGTTTCGTTCCATTCTGAGAACTTTTATTTCTGCACAAAAACAACACCATGGTAGTTCTGCTGAAAATAGCGTCAGACCAGGGTTAGTTTCATTGAAATCATGCAAATTAGAGTCCAAAACAAGAGGAAAAGCGTTAGGAAAATCAGATACGTTGGAGACGTACCATATGGCTTTATAGAATACTTCAGGTGCTTCACTTATATCATTTGAAGTTTTAACATCTATGTCTTCTAACTCTGCAGGTGCTATGTCTTTCATAATTTCTTGATATAAAGTGTAAGGAATAGGACTCACACTAGCACCCATGTCACATAAACCATGATAATAGTGATCTCCTATTTTAACTGAGATGACAGGCATGCCAACAATAGGTCTATACTTATCCTTTTTATCAGTTTTGGCAATTCTAGCAGCTTCTTCGCAGAAGTAAATAACATGCCCATCTATACCTTCTTCTAGGAGATCTTTAACCATAGCAATACTAGGTTCAACTTTAATTTGTTCATCAGGTTTAGGTGTTCTAATGTAGCTTTTGTTAACCACAGTTGAAACTTTAGCATGTTCCTTTATCCTAACAGGGAAAGGTGGTTTCTCAATATAAGCAGAAGGAACAACTGGATCAACATTATAAAGTATAGTTTCTTCTTTAACTGGTACTGGTTCTTTAATTTCTTCTTTAATAGGTGGGTGATATTTAAACCACTTCTCTTTAGGGAGTTCAACATGAGTAGCAAATGAATCACAAAAGGAGGCTACTATCTCAGAGTCAAGTCCATATTTAGTGCAAAACTTCTGAAAAGCATCGGTATCCATAAAAGATTTAACACAATCATATTTAATTTTAATTCCTGACTCTTTAACTTCGTCGAGTTCCCAATCTTTGGAGTTGCGTTTAATGCTTTCCAAAAGATCCCACCGGAATTCAGTAGTCTTCTTCATAAAAGAACCAGCACAAGAAGCAACAAGCATGGTTTGATCATTACGAGAAAGCCGAGCATAAAAATTCTGGATAATAATTTCTCTTGAGAGCTCATGATTGGGGCATGAATATAACATTGACTTAAGCCTCCCCCAAGATAGAGCGATACTTTCTCCTTTACGAGGCCAAAAATTATATATATAATTCCGATCACGATGAACTAGATGCATAGGATAATTTTTTTGATGGAACTCCAATTTCAAACGATTACAATTCCATGATCCAATATCATCGCATAGCCTATACCATGCCAATGCTTTTCCCTTCAAAGATAAAGGGAAAACCTTTTTCATAACTTGATCCCTGGGTAAACCTGCAAGCTTAAACAATCCACAAATTTGTTCCACATATATCAAGT
>JAAAWM010010719.1:0-49117 GCA_036873465.1 Thinopyrum obtusiflorum
GAGTTTATTTGATCTCTTTCATGCATGATCTCCTATAGCCTCGTATTTCTTCTCTGATATTTGGGTTTTGTCTGGCCAACTTGATCTAGTTATCTTGCAATGGGAAGAGGTGCTTTGTAGTGGGTTCGATCTTACGGTGCTTGATCCCAGTGACAGAAAGGGAACCGACACGTATGTATCGTTGCTACTAAGGATAAAACGATGGGGTCTATCTCTACATAGATAGATCTTGTCTACATCATGTCATCATTCTTATTGCATTACTCCATTTTCCATGAACTTAATACACTAGATGCATGCTGGATAGCGGTCGATGTGTGGAGTAATAGTAGTAGATGCAGGCACGAGTCGGTCTACTAATCTTGGACGTGATGCCTATATGATGATCATTGCCTGGATATCATCATGATTATTTGAAGTTCTATCAATTGCCCAACAGTAATTTGTTTGCCCACCGTTTGCTATTTTTCTCGAGAGAAGCCACTAGTGAAACCTACGGCCCCGGGGGGGGGGGGGGGGGGGGGGGGGGGGGGGGGGGGGGGGGGGGGGGGGGGGGGGGGGGGGGGGGGGGGGGGGGGGGGGGGGGGGGGGGGGGGGGGGGGGGGGGGGGGGGGGGGGGGGGGGGGGGGGGGGGGGGGGGGGGGGGGGGGGGGGGGGGGGGGGGGGGGGGGGGGGGGGGGGGGGGGGGGGGGGGGGGGGGGGGGGGGGGGGGGGGGGGGGGGGGGGGGGGGGGGGGGGGGGGGGGGGGGGGGGGGGGGGGGGGGGGGGGGGGGGGGGGGGGGGGGGGGGGGGGGGGGGGGGGGGGGGGGGGGGGGGGGGGGGGGGGGGGGGGGGGGGGGGGGGGGGGGGGGGGGGGGGGGGGGGGGGGGGGGGGGGGGGGGGGGGGGGGGGGGGGGGGGGGGGGGGGGGGGGGGGGGGGGGGGGGGGGGGGGGGGGGGGGGGGGGGGGGGGGGGGGGGGGGGGGGGGGGGGGGGGGGGGGGGGGGGGGGGGGGGGGGGGGGGGGGGGGGGGGGGGGGGGGGGGGGGGGGGGGGGGGGGGGGGGGGGGGGGGGGGGGGGGGGGGGGGGGGGGGGGGGGGGGGGGGGGGGGGGGGGGGGGGGGGGGGGGGGGGGGGGGGGGGGGGGGGGGGGGGGGGGGGGGGGGGGGGGGGGGGGGGGGGGGGGGGGGGGGGGGGGGGGGGGGGGGGGGGGGGGGGGGGGGGGGGGGGGGGGGGGGGGGGGGGGGGGGGGGGGGGGGGGGGGGGGGGGGGGGGGGGGGGGGGGGGGGGGGGGGGGGGGGGGGGGGGGGGGGGGGGGGGGGGGGGGGGGGGGGGGGGGGGGGGGGGGGGGGGGGGGAAACTTTAAGAAATGACAGCTTAGGTTTCTTGCCAAACCACAGTTCATACGGTATCGTCTCAACGGATTTAGACGGTGCCCTATTTAACGTGAATGCAACTATCTCTAATGCATAACCCCAAAACGATAGTGGTAAATCGGTAAGAGACATCATAGAATGCACCATATCCAATAAAGTATGGTTATGACGTTCGGACACACCATTACGCTGTGCTGTTCCAGGTGGCGTGAGTTGTGAAACAATTCCACATTGTTTTAAAAGGCCAAACTCGTAACTCAAATATTCGCCTCCACGATCAGTTCGTAGAGACTTTATTTTCTTGTTATGATGATTCTCCACTTCACTCTGAAATTCTTTGAACTTTTCAAATGTTTCAGACTTGTGTTTCATCAAGTAGATATACCCATATCTGCTCAAATCATCTCTGAAGATCAGAAAATAATGATACCCACCGCGTGCCTCAATACTCATCGGACTGCATACATCGGTATGTATTATTTCCAATAAGTCATTAGCTCGCTCCATTGTTTCGAAGAACGGAGTTTTAGTCATCTTGCCCATGATGCATGGTTCGCAAGTATCAAATGATTCATAATCAAGTGATTCCAAAAGCCCATCTGCATGGAGTTTCTTCATGCGCTTTACACCAATATGACCTAAACGGCAGTGCCACAATTATGTTGCACCATAATTATCAGCTTTGCATCTTTTGGCATCAATATTATGAATATGTGTATCACTACGATCGAGATTGAATAAACCATTTACATTGGGTGTATGACCATAGAAGGTTTTATTCATGTAAACAGAAGAACAATTATTCTCTGACTTAAATGAATAACCGTATTGCAATAAACATGATCCAATCATATTTATGCTCAACGCAAACACCAAATAACATTTATTTAGGTTCAACGCTAATCCCAAAGGTAGAGGGAGTGTGCGATGGTGATCTTATTAACCTCGGAATCACTTCCAACACACATCATCACCTCGCCCTTAACTAGTCTCTGTTCATTCTGCAACTCCTATTTTGAGTTACTAATCTTAGCAACTGAACCGGTATCAAATACCCAGGAGCTACTGAGAACACTAGTAAGGTACACATTAATAATCTATATATCAAATATACCTTTGTTTACTTTGCCATCCTTCTTATCCGCCAAATGTTTGAGGCAGTTTCACTTCCAGTGACCGTTTCCCTTGCAGTAGAAGCACTTAGTTTCAGGCTTGGGTCTAGCTTTGGGCTTCTTGACGGGAGTGGCAACTTGCTTGCCATTCTTCTTAAATTTCCCTTTCTTTCCCTTTGCCGTTTTTCTTGAAACTAGTGGTCTTGTTAACCATCAACACTTCATGCTCTTTCTTGATTTCTACCTTCGTCGATTTTAGCATCGCGAAGAGCTCGGGAATCATTTTCGTCATCCCTTGCATATTATAGTTCATCACGAAGTTCTAGTAGCTTGGTGATAGTGACTAGAGAACTTTGTCAATCAATATCTTATCTGGAAGATTAACTCCCACTTGATTCGAGCGATTGTAGTACACAGACATTCTGAGCACATGCTCACTGGTTGAGCTATTCTCCTCCATCTTGTAGGCAAAGTACTTGTCAGATGTCTCATACCTCTCGACACGGGCATGAGTCTGAAATACCAATTTCAGCTCTTGGAACATCTCATATGCTCTGTGGCGTTCAAAACATTTTTGAAGTCCCGGTTCTAAGCCGTAAAGCATGGCGCACTAAACTATTAAGTAGTCATCATATCGAGCTTGCCAAACGTTCATAACGTCTGCATTTGCTCCTGCAATAGGTCTGTCACCTAGCGGTGCATTAAGGACATAATTCTTCTGTGCAGCCATGAGGATAATCCTCAGATTACGGACCCAATCCGCATCATTGCTACTATCATCTTTCAACTTATTTTTCTCTAGGAAAATATCAAAAAATAAGGGAGCTATATCGCGAGCTATTGATCTACGACATAGATATGCAAATACTATCAAGACTAAGTTCATGATAAATTAAGTTCAATTAATCAAATTACTAATGAACTCCCACTTAAATAGACATCCCTCAAGTCATCTAAGTGATACGTGATCCAAATCAACTAACCCATGTCCGATCATCACGTGAGATGGGGTAGTCATCAATGGTGAACATCTCCATGTTGATCATATCTACTATATGACTCACATTCGACCTTTCAGTCTCCAGTGTTCTGAGGCCATGTCTGTACATGCTAGGCTCGTCAAGTTTAACCCAAGTATTATGCATGTGTAAAATTGTCTTACACCCGTTGTATGTGAACGTAGAGTCTATCACACCCGATCATCACGTGGTGTCTCAAAATGATGAACTGTAGCAACGGTGCATACTCAGGGAGAACAATTTTACATTGAAATTTAGTGAAGGGATCATCTTATAATGCTACCATCGTTCTAAGCAAAATAAGATGCATATAAGATAAACATCACATGCAATCAAAATATGTGACATGATATGGCCATCATCTTGTGCTTTTGATCTCCATCTTGAAAGCATCATCATGATCTCCATCGTCACCGGCTCGACACCTTGATCTCCATCGTTGCGTCATGGTCGTCTCGCCAACTATTTCTTCTACAACTATTGCTAACTCATAGCGATAAAGTAAAGCAATTACATGGCGTTTGCATTTCATACAATAAAGAGACAACCATAAGGCTCCTGCTGGTTGCCTGATATCTTACAAAACATGATCATCTCATACAATAACGTATATCACATCATGTTTTGACCAAATCACATCACAACATACCCTGCAAAACAAGTTAGACGTCCTCTGCTTTGTTGTTGCAAGTTTTATGTGGCTGCTACGGGTTTCTAGAAAGAACTGTTCTTACCTATGGCAAAAACCACAATGGTGATTCGTCAAGTTTGTTGTTTTAACCTTCTTCAAGGACCGGCCGTAGTCAAATTCGATTCAACTAAAGTAGGAGAAATAGACACCCGCCAGCCACCTTTATGCAAAACTAGTTGCATGTCAGTCGGTTTAACCGGTCTCATGTGCGTGGACATGTAAGGTTGGTCCGGGCCGCTTCATCCCACAATACCGCCGAATAAAAATAAGATGTTGGTGGTAAGCAGTATGACTATCACTGCCCACAACTCTTTGTGTTCTACTCGTGCATATCATCTACGCATATACCTGGCTCATGATGCCACTGTTGGGAATCGTTGCATGAAAAAAAAAATCTACGCACACGCAATGATCTATCCATGGAGATGCATAGCAACGAGGGGGGAGTGTGTCTACGTACCCTCATAGACCGTCAGCGGAAGCATTTCACAACGCGGTTGATGTAGTCGAACTTCTTCGCGCTTCAACCGATCAAGTACCAAATGCACGGCACCTCCGCGTTCTGCACATGTTCAGCTCGGTGACGTCCCTCGTCTTCTTGAGGGGGGGGGGGGGGGGGGGGGGGGGGGGGGGGGGGGGGGGGGGGGGGGGGGGGGGGGGGGGGGGGGGGGGGGGGGGGGGGGGGGGGGGGGGGGGGGGGGGGGGGGGGGGGGGGGGGGGGGGGGGGGGGGGGGGGGGGGGGGGGGGGGGGGGGGGGGGGGGGGGGGGGGGGGGGGGGGGGGGGGGGGGGGGGGGGGGGGGGGGGGGGGGGGGGGGGGGGGGGGGGGGGGGGGGGGGGGGGGGGGGGGGGGGGGGGGGGGGGGGGGGGGGGGGGGGGGGGGGGGGGGGGGGGGGGGGGGGGGGGGGGGGGGGGGGGGGGGGGGGGGGGGGGGGGGGGGGGGGGGGGGGGGGGGGGGGGGGGGGGGGGGGGGGGGGGGGGGGGGGGGGGGGGGGGGGGGGGGGGGGGGGGGGGGGGGGGGGGGGGGGGGGGGGGGGGGGGGGGGGGGGGGGGGGGGGGGGGGGGGGGGGGGGGGGGGGGGGGGGGGGGGGGGGGGGGGGGGGGGGGGGGGGGGGGGGGGGGGGGGGGGGGGGGGGGGGGGGGGGGGGGGGGGGGGGGGGGGGGGGGGGGGGGGGGGGGGGGGGGGGGGGGGGGGGGGGGGGGGGGGGGGGGGGGGGGGGGGGGGGGGGGGGGGGGGGGGGGGGGGGGGGGGGGGGGGGGGGGGGGGGGGGGGGGGGGGGGGGGGGGGGGGGGGGGGGGGGGGGGGGGGGGGGGGGGGGGGGGGGGGGGGGGGGGGGGGGGGGGGGGGGGGGGGGGGGGGGGGGGGGGGGGGGGGGGGGGGGGGGGGGGGGGGGGGGGGGGGGGGGGGGGGGGGGGGGGGGGGGGGGGGGGGGGGGGGGGGGGGGGGGGGGGGGGGGGGGGGGGGGGGGGGGGGGGGGGGGGGGGGGGGGGGGGGGGGGGGGGGGGGGGGGGGGGGGGGGGGGGGGGGGGGGGGGGGGGGGGGGGGGGGGGGGGGGGGGGGGGGGGGGGGGGGGGGGGGGGGGGGGGGGGGGGGGGGGGGGGGGGGGGGGGGGGGGGGGGGGGGGGGGGGGGGGGGGGGGGGGGGGGGGGGGGGGGGGGGGGGGGGGGGGGGGGGGGGGGGGGGGGGGGGGGGGGGGGGGGGGGGGGGGGGGGGGGGGGGGGGGGGGGGGGGGGGGGGGGGGGGGGGGGGGGGGGGGGGGGGGGGGGGGGGGGGGGGGGGGGGGGGGGGGGGGGGGGGGGGGGGGGGGGGGGGGGGGGGGGGGGGGGGGGGGGGGGGGGGGGGGGGGGGGGGGGGGGGGGGGGGGGGGGGGGGGGGGGGGGGGGGGGGGGGGGGGGGGGGGGGGGGGGGGGGGGGGGGGGGGGGGGGGGGGGGGGGGGGGGGGGGGGGGGGGGGGGGGGGGGGGGGGGGGGGGGGGGGGGGGGGGGGGGGGGGGGGGGGGGGGGGGGGGGGGGGGGGGGGGGGGGGGGGGGGGGGGGGGGGGGGGGGGGGGGGGGGGGGGGGGGGGGGGGGGGGGGGGGGGGGGGGGGGGGGGGGGGGGGGGGGGGGGGGGGGGGGGGGGGGGGGGGGGGGGGGGGGGGGGGGGGGGGGGGGGGGGGGGGGGGGGGGGGGGGGGGGGGGGGGGGGGGGGGGGGGGGGGGGGGGGGGGGGGGGGGGGGGGGGGGGGGGGGGGGGGGGGGGGGGGGGGGGGGGGGGGGGGGGGGGGGGGGGGGGGGGGGGGGGGGGGGGGGGGGGGGGGGGGGGGGGGGGGGGGGGGGGGGGGGGGGGGGGGGGGGGGGGGGGGGGGGGGGGGGGGGGGGGGGGGGGGGGGGGGGGGGGGGGGGGGGGGGGGGGGGGGGGGGGGGGGGGGGGGGGGGGGGGGGGGGGGGGGGGGGGGGGGGGGGGGGGGGGGGGGGGGGGGGGGGGGGGGGGGGGGGGGGGGGGGGGGGGGGGGGGGGGGGGGGGGGGGGGGGGGGGGGGGGGGGGGGGGGGGGGGGGGGGGGGGGGGGGGGGGGGGGGGGGGGGGGGGGGGGGGGGGGGGGGGGGGGGGGGGGGGGGGGGGGGGGGGGGGGGGGGGGGGGGGGGGGGGGGGGGGGGGGGGGGGGGGGGGGGGGGGGGGGGGGGGGGGGGGGGGGGGGGGGGGGGGGGGGGGGGGGGGGGGGGGGGGGGGGGGGGGGGGGGGGGGGGGGGGGGGGGGGGGGGGGGGGGGGGGGGGGGGGGGGGGGGGGGGGGGGGGGGGGGGGGGGGGGGGGGGGGGGGGGGGGGGGGGGGGGGGGGGGGGGGGGGGGGGGGGGGGGGGGGGGGGGGGGGGGGGGGGGGGGGGGGGGGGGGGGGGGGGGGGGGGGGGGGGGGGGGGGGGGGGGGGGGGGGGGGGGGGGGGGGGGGGGGGGGGGGGGGGGGGGGGGGGGGGGGGGGGGGGGGGGGGGGGGGGGGGGGGGGGGGGGGGGGGGGGGGGGGGGGGGGGGGGGGGGGGGGGGGGGGGGGGGGGGGGGGGGGGGGGGGGGGGGGGGGGGGGGGGGGGGGGGGGGGGGGGGGGGGGGGGGGGGGGGGGGGGGGGGGGGGGGGGGGGGGGGGGGGGGGGGGGGGGGGGGGGGGGGGGGGGGGGGGGGGGGGGGGGGGGGGGGGGGGGGGGGGGGGGGGGGGGGGGGGGGGGGGGGGGGGGGGGGGGGGGGGGGGGGGGGGGGGGGGGGGGGGGGGGGGGGGGGGGGGGGGGGGGGGGGGGGGGGGGGGGGGGGGGGGGGGGGGGGGGGGGGGGGGGGGGGGGGGGGGGGGGGGGGGGGGGGGGGGGGGGGGGGGGGGGGGGGGGGGGGGGGGGGGGGGGGGGGGGGGGGGGGGGGGGGGGGGGGGGGGGGGGGGGGGGGGGGGGGGGGGGGGGGGGGGGGGGGGGGGGGGGGGGGGGGGGGGGGGGGGGGGGGGGGGGGGGGGGGGGGGGGGGGGGGGGGGGGGGGGGGGGGGGGGGGGGGGGGGGGGGGGGGGGGGGGGGGGGGGGGGGGGGGGGGGGGGGGGGGGGGGGGGGGGGGGGGGGGGGGGGGGGGGGGGGGGGGGGGGGGGGGGGGGGGGGGGGGGGGGGGGGGGGGGGGGGGGGGGGGGGGGGGGGGGGGGGGGGGGGGGGGGGGGGGGGGGGGGGGGGGGGGGGGGGGGGGGGGGGGGGGGGGGGGGGGGGGGGGGGGGGGGGGGGGGGGGGGGGGGGGGGGGGGGGGGGGGGGGGGGGGGGGGGGGGGGGGGGGGGGGGGGGGGGGGGGGGGGGGGGGGGGGGGGGGGGGGGGGGGGGGGGGGGGGGGGGGGGGGGGGGGGGGGGGGGGGGGGGGGGGGGGGGGGGGGGGGGGGGGGGGGGGGGGGGGGGGGGGGGGGGGGGGGGGGGGGGGGGGGGGGGGGGGGGGGGGGGGGGGGGGGGGGGGGGGGGGGGGGGGGGGGGGGGGGGGGGGGGGGGGGGGGGGGGGGGGGGGGGGGGGGGGGGGGGGGGGGGGGGGGGGGGGGGGGGGGGGGGGGGGGGGGGGGGGGGGGGGGGGGGGGGGGGGGGGGGGGGGGGGGGGGGGGGGGGGGGGGGGGGGGGGGGGGGGGGGGGGGGGGGGGGGGGGGGGGGGGGGGGGGGGGGGGGGGGGGGGGGGGGGGGGGGGGGGGGGGGGGGGGGGGGTTGAAAGATGATAGTAGCAATGATGCGGACTAGGTCCGTGATCTGAGGATTATTCTCATTGCTGCACAGAAGAATTATGACCTTGATGCACCGCTAGGTGACGGGCCTATTGCAGGAGCAGATACAGATGTTACGAACGTTTGGCAAGCTCGGTATGATAACTACTTGATAGTTTAGTGCGCCATGCTTTACGGCTTAGAACCGGGACTTCAAAAATGTTTTGAACGCCACAGAGCATATAAGATGTTCCAAGAGCTGAAATTAGTATTTCAGACTCATGCCCGAGTCGAGAGGTATGAGACCTCTGACAAGTATTTTGCCTACAAGATGGAGGAGAATAACTCAACTAGTGAGCATGTGCTCAGAATGTCTGAGTACTACAATCACTTGAATCAAGTGGGAGTTTATCTTCTAGATAAGATAGTGGTTGACAGAGTTCTCTAGTCACTATCACCAAGTTACTGGAACTTCGTGATGAACTATAATATGCAAGGGATGACGAAAATGATTCCCCGAGCTCTTCGCGATGCTGAAATCGACAAAGGTAGAAATCAAGAAGAGCATCAAGTGTTGATGGTTGACAAGACCACTAGTTTCAAATAAAAGGGCAAGGAAAAGAAAGGGAACTTCAAGAAGAATGACAAACAAGTTGCCACTCCCATGAAGAAGCCCAAAGCTAGACCCAAGCCTGAAACTGAGTGCTTCTACTGCAAAGGAAATGGTCACTGGAAGCGGAACTGCCCTAGATACTTGGCGGATAAGAAGGATGGCAAAGTGAACAAAAGTATATTTGATATACATGTTATTGATGTGTACTTTACTAGTGTTTATAGAAACCCCTCAGTATTTGATACTGGTTTAGTTGCTAAGAGTAGTAACTAAAAACAGGAGTTGCAGAATGAACAGAGAACTAGTTATGGAAGAAGTGATGATGTGTGTTGGAAATGATTCCAAGGTTGATAAGATCACCATCACATACTCCCTCAGCCTTCGAGATTAGTGTTGGACCAAAATAAATGTTATTTGGTGTTTGCGTTGAGCATGAATATGATTGGATTATGTTTATTGCAATACGGTTATTCATTTAAGTCAAAGAATAATTGTTGTTCAGTTTACATGAATAAAACCTTCTATGGTCATACACTTAATATAAATGGTTTATTGAGGGGGGGGGGGGGGGGGGGGGGGGGGGGGGGGGGGGGGGGGGGGGGGGGGGGGGGGGGGGGGGGGGGGGGGGGGGGGGGGGGGGGGGGGGGGGGGGGGGGGGGGGGGGGGGGGGGGGGGGGGGGGGGGGGGGGGGGGGGGGGGGGGGGGGGGGGGGGGGGGGGGGGGGGGGGGGGGGGGGGGGGGGGGGGGGGGGGGGGGGGGGGGGGGGGGGGGGGGGGGGGGGGGGGGGGGGGGGGGGGGGGGGGGGGGGGGGGGGGGGGGGGGGGGGGGGGGGGGGGGGGGGGGGGGGGGGGGGGGGGGGGGGGGGGGGGGGGGGGGGGGGGGGGGGGGGGGGGGGGGGGGGGGGGGGGGGGGGGGGGGGGGGGGGGGGGGGGGGGGGGGGGGGGGGGGGGGGGGGGGGGGGGGGGGGGGGGGGGGGGGGGGGGGGGGGGGGGGGGGGGGGGGGGGGGGGGGGGGGGGGGGGGGGGGGGGGGGGGGGGGGGGGGGGGGGGGGGGGGGGGGGGGGGGGGGGGGGGGGGGGGGGGGGGGGGGGGGGGGGGGGGGGGGGGGGGGGGGGGGGGGGGGGGGGGGGGGGGGGGGGGGGGGGGGGGGGGGGGGGGGGGGGGGGGGGGGGGGGGGGGGGGGGGGGGGGGGGGGGGGGGGGGGGGGGGGGGGGGGGGGGGGGGGGGGGGGGGGGGGGGGGGGGGGGGGGGGGGGGGGGGGGGGGGGGGGGGGGGGGGGGGGGGGGGGGGGGGGGGGGGGGGGGGGGGGGGGGGGGGGGGGGGGGGGGGGGGGGGGGGGGGGGGGGGGGGGGGGGGGGGGGGGGGGGGGGGGGGGGGGGGGGGGGGGGGGGGGGGGGGGGGGGGGGGGGGGGGGGGGGGGGGGGGGGGGGGGGGGGGGGGGGGGGGGGGGGGGGGGGGGGGGGGGGGGGGGGGGGGGGGGGGGGGGGGGGGGGGGGGGGGGGGGGGGGGGGGGGGGGGGGGGGGGGGGGGGGGGGGGGGGGGGGGGGGGGGGGGGGGGGGGGGGGGGGGGGGGGGGGGGGGGGGGGGGGGGGGGGGGGGGGGGGGGGGGGGGGGGGGGGGGGGGGGGGGGGGGGGGGGGGGGGGGGGGGGGGGGGGGGGGGGGGGGGGGGGGGGGGGGGGGGGGGGGGGGGGGGGGGGGGGGGGGGGGGGGGGGGGGGGGGGGGGGGGAAGTGAGTGGGAGGAATGTAGAACTTGACGAGGTAATTGTACCTTCTCCCGAATTGGAAAGTAGTTCATCACAGAAATCAGTTCTTGTGATTCCTACACCAATTAGTGAGGAAGCTAATGATGATGATCATGAAACTTCAGATCAAGTTACTACCAAACCTCGTAGGTCAACCAGAGTATGGTCCGCACCAGAGTGGTACAGTAATCCTTTCTGGATGCCATGTTACTAGACCATGATGAACCTACGAACTATGAGGAAGCGATGATAAGCCCAGATTCCGCAAAATGGCTTGAGGCCATGAAATCTGAGATGGGATCCATGTATAAGAACAAAGTGTGGACTTTGGTTGACTTGCCCAATGATCGGCAAGCCAATGAGAATAAATGGATCTTCAAGAGGAAGATAGACGCTGATAGTAGTATTACTATATACAAAGCTCGAATTGTCACAAAAAGGTTTTCGACAAGTTCAAGATGTTGACTACGATGAGATTTTCTCACTCGTAGCGATGCTTAAGTATGTCCGAATCGGGGGGGGGGGGGGGGGGGGGGGGGGGGGAAATCTGGCAAATGGATGTCAAAACTACATTCCTTAATGGATTTCTTAAAGAGTTGTAAATGATGCAACCAGAAGGTTTTGTCGATCCTAAAGGTGCTAACAAAATGTGCAAGCTCCAGCGATCCATCCATGGACTGGTGCAAAGCATCTCAGAGTTTGAATATACGCCTTGATGAGTTGATCAAAGCATATAGTTTTATACAGACTTGTGATGAAGCCTGTATTTACAAGAAAGTGAATGGGAGAACTACAACCTTTCTGATAAGTATATGTGAATGACATATTGTTGATCGGAAATGATGTAGAATTTCCTGGAAAGCATAAAAGGAGTGTTTGAAAGGAGTTTTTCAAAGAAAGACCTCGATGAAGCTGCTTACATATTGAGCATCAAGATCTATAGAGATAGATCAAGACACTTGATAAGTTTTTTCAATGAGTACATACCTTGACAAATTTTTGAAGTAGTTCAAAATGGAACAGTCAAAGAAGGAGTTCTTGCCTGTATTGCAAGGTGTGAAATTGAGTAAGACTCAAAGCCCGAGCACGGCAGAAGATAGAAAGAGAATGAAAGTCATTCCCTATGCCTCAGCCATAGGTTCTATAAAGTATGCCATTCTGTGTACCAGATCTATTGTATACCCTACACTGAGTTTGGCAAGGGAGTACAATAGTGATCTAGGAGTAGATCACTAGACAGCGGTCAAAATTATCCTTAGTGGAATAAGGATATGTTTCTCGATTATGGAGGTGACAAAAGGTTCGTCGTAAAGGGTTACGTCGATGCAAGTTTTGACACTAATCCAGATGACTCTAAGTCTCAATCTAGATACATATTGAAAGTGGGAGCAATTAGCTAGAGTAGCGCCATGTAGAGCATTGTTGACATAGAAATTTGCAAAATACATACGAATCTGAATATGGCAGACCCGTTGACTAAACTTCTCTCACAAGCAAAACATGATCACACCTTAGTACTCTTTGGGTGTTAATCACATGGCGATGTGAACTAAGATTATTGACTCTAGTAAACCCTTTGAGTGTTGGTCACATGGCGATGTGAACTATGGGTGTTAATCACATGGTGATGTGAACTATTGGTGTTAAATCACATGGTGATGTGAACTAGATTATTGACTCTAGTGCAAGTGGGAGACTGAAGGAAATATGCCCTAGAGGCAATAATAAAGTTATTATTTATTTCCTTATTTCATGACAAATGTTTATTATTCATGCTAGAATTGTATTAACCGGAAACTTAGTACATGTGTGAATACATAGACAAAACAAAGTGTCCCTAGTATGCCTCTACTTGACTAGCTCGTTTATCAAAGATGGTTATGTTTCCTAACCATAGACATGTGTTGTCATTTGATGAATGGGATCACATCATTAGGAGAATGATGTGATGAACTAGACCCATTCGTTAGCTTAGCATCATGATCGTTACAGTTTCATTGCTACTGCTTTCTTCATGACTTATACATGTTCCTCAGACTATGAGATTATGCAACTCCCGAATACCGGAGGAACACCGTGTGTGCTATCAAATGTCACAATGTAACTGGGTGATTATAAAGATGCTCTACAGGTGTCTCCGATGGTGTTTGTTGAGTTGGCATAGATCAAGATTAGGATTTGTCACTCCGATTGTCGGAGAGGTATATCTCTGGGCCCTCTCGGTAATGCACATCACTATAAGCCTTGCAAGCAATGTGACTAATGAGTTAGTTGCGGGATGATGCATTATGGAACGAGTAAAGAGACTTGCTGGTAACGAGATTGAACTAGGTATTGAGATACCGACGATCGAATCTCGGGCAAGTAACATACCGATGACAAAGGTAACAACGTATATCGTTATGCGGTTTGACCGATAAAGATCTTCGTAGAATATGTGGGAGCCAATATGAACATCCAGGTTCCACTATTGGTTATTGACCGGAGACGTGTCTCGGTCATGTCTACATAGTTCTCAAACCCGTAGGGTCCGCACGCTTAACGTTCGGTGACGATCAGTATTACGAGTTTATGCATTTTGATGTACTGAAGGTAGTTCGGAGTCCCGAATGTGATCACGGACATGACGAGGAGTCTCGAAATGGTCGAGACAAAAAGATTGATATTTTGGACGGCTATATTCGGACACCGAAAGTGTTCCGGGTGGTTTCGAAGAAAACCGAAGTGCCGGAGGGTTACCGGAACCCCCGGGGGCCCCGGGAAAGTTGGGCCTACATGGGCCATAGGGAAGAGGGGAGGCAGCCCACAAGGGGCAGCCGCGCCCCCTCCCTATAGGGAGTCCAAATTGGACTAGGGAGGGGGGCGCGCCCCCCCTTTCCTTCTCCTCTTCCTCTTCCTTCCTTTCCCCTTCCTCCTCCTAGTTAGACTAGGAAAAGGGGGGGTCCTACTCCTACTAGGAGGAGGACTCCTCCCCTCCTTGGCGCGCCCCAAAGGGCCGGCCGGCCTCCCCCTTGCTCCTTTATATACGGGGGTAGGGGGCACCCTAGAACACACAAGTTGATCATTGATCTCTTAGCCGTGTGCGGTGCCCCCCTCCACCATAATCCACCTCGGTCATATCGTTGCAGTGCTTAGGCGAAGCACTGCACCGGTAGCTTCATCATCACCATCATCACGCCGTCGTGCTGATGAAGATATCCCTCGACACTCTGCTGGATCATGAGTTCGTGGGACGTCACCGAGCCGAACGTGTGCAGATCGCGGAGGTGCCGTACTTTCGGTGCTAGGATCGGTCGATCATGAAGACGTACGACTACATCAACCATGTTGTCATAACGCTTCCGCTTACAGTCTACGAGGGTATGTGGACAACACTCTCCCCTCTCATTGCTATGCATCACCATGATCTTGCGTGTGCGTAGGAAAATTTTGAAATTACTACGTTCCCCAACAGTCCTGACGTGGCTCGTCAAACGCCAAGACCCGCGCGGAGCGATGCTTGACCTCGTGAGGGAGAACCTCCTCAGCTCCGTAGATGAGGAAGAACGGAGTCTCGCCCATTGGCTTGGTGGCGGTGGTGCGGATGGACCACAGCACGGACTGGAGCTCGTCGTACCAGGGGGGGGGGGGGGGGGGGGGGGGGGGGGGGGGGGGGGGGGGGGGGGGGGGGGGGGGGGGGGGGGGGGGGGGGGGGGGGGGGGGGGGGGGGGGGGGGGGGGGGGGGGGGGGGGGGGGGGGGGGGGGGGGGGGGGGGGGGGGGGGGGGGGGGGGGGGGGGGGGGGGGGGGGGGGGGGGGGGGGGGGGGGGGGGGGGGGGGGGGGGGGGGGGGGGGGGGGGGGGGGGGGGGGGGGGGGGGGGGGGGGGGGGGGGGGGGGGGGGGGGGGGGGGGGGGGGGGGGGGGGGGGGGGGGGGGGGGGGGGGGGGGGGGGGGGGGGGGGGGGGGGGGGGGGGGGGGGGGGGGGGGGGGGGGGGGGGGGGGGGGGGGGGGGGGGGGGGGGGGGGGGGGGGGGGGGGGGGGGGGGGGGGGGGGGGGGGGGGGGGGGGGGGGGGGGGGGGGGGGGGGGGGGGGGGGGGGGGGGGGGGGGGGGGGGGGGGGGGGGGGGGGGGGGGGGGGGGGGGGGGGGGGGCTAGGAGGGAACAAATAATATGTATGGACGAACATTCTCTCACTGAAGCACACTACACAGTTCTACAGAATTCCGCCTTGGTGGCTCCGTATATGGATGAACACAAGAATTTGCTACACTCCAAACACCCGGAGCGGTCTGATCACTGGATTACACGTGAACAAACCAGGAGTTTCGCCAGCTGGTTGCAGACACGTACCATGCATGACGCCTCTATTGAAGATGACATGTACTTGTTGTCCTAGTTACCAACTTCGAATATAATGACTTTCAAAGAGTACGAGATAAATGGTAATACATTTTACACGATCACCCAAGATAAGAAGAGCACCAACCAAAACAGTGGTGTCCGCTTTGATGCAGAAACCAAGACAGGAAAGGAAACATATTATGGTTATATACAGGACATATGGGAACTTGACTATCGATGTGGTTTGAAGGTCCCTTTGTTTCGGTACAAATGGGTCAATATGACACGAGGCGGGGTAACAGAAGACCCGCAGTACGGATTGACAACAGTGGATCTCAACAATCTTGCGTACGTAGACGAACCATTCGTCCTAGCCAATGATGTGGCAGGGGGGGGGGGGGGGGGGGGGGGGGGGGGGGGGGGGGGGGGGGGGGGGGGGGGGGGGGGGGGGGGGGGGGGGGGGGGGGGGGGGGGGGGGGGGGGGGGGGGGGGGGGGGGGGGGGGGGGGGGGGGGGGGGGGGGGGGGGGGGGGGGGGGGGGGGGGGGGGGGGGGGGGGGGGGGGGGGGGGGGGGGGGGGGGGGGGGGGGGGGGGGGGGGGGGGGGGGGGGGGGGGGGGGGGGGGGGGGGGGGGGGGGGGGGGGGGGGGGGGGGGGGGGGGGGGGGGGGGGGGGGGGGGGGGGGGGGGGGGGGGGGGGGGGGGGGGGGGGGGGGGGGGGGGGGGGGGGGGGGGGGGGGGGGGGGGGGGGGGGGGGGGGGGGGGGGGGGGGGGGGGGGGGGGGGGGGGGAGTTGGCATGGTATCATCATTTCACCCACATAGCATGTGCAAAAAAGTTGAGCGGGTTTACGGCAAAAAATGGATGCACTTCGTGTACAAAATGGACAATCTCTTTCGAAGTATCATGGTTTCGGACGAAAACTCATCTGTTACAAAAGGCATTTCATTTTTTTAAACTTATTACAAGTCTAGAATTTTTGTGCGTTCAGTATGCACCATTCAAAGCCACGTCATCAACTTTCAACCCTTTCTTGCTTCATTTGCTATTTTTCATGCATTTACTGATTTTTTTAGCTAAATGACCCTGAAATTGAAAAGCACTACAAATGAACTCTGAAAAGGTTGAAAGATGGCATGGTATCATCATTTCACCCACTTAGCATGTGCAAAAAAGTTGAGAGGGTTACGGCAAAAAATGGATGCACTTCGTGTATATAATGGACAATCTCTTTCGAAGTATCAGGGTTTCGGACGAAAACTCATCTGTTAGAAAGGCATTTGATTTTTTTAAATAACCTAAGTATTAGGGGGGGGGGGGGGGGGGGGGGGGGGGGGGGGGGGGGGGGGGGGGGGGGGGGGGGGGGGGGGGGGGGGGGGGGGGGGGGGGGGGGGGGGGGGGGGGGGGGGGGGGGGGGGGGGGGGGGGGGGGGGGGGGGGGGGGGGGGGGGGGGGGGGGGGGGGGGGGGGGGGGGGGGGGGGGGGGGGGGGGGGGGGGGGGGGGGGGGGGGGGGGGGGGGGGGGGGGGGGGGGGGGGGGGGGGGGGGGGGGGGGGGGGGGGGGGGGGGGGGGGGGGGGGGGGGGGGGGGGGGGGGGGGGGGGGGGGGGGGGGGGGGGGGGGGGGGGGGGGGGGGGGGGGGGGGGGGGGGGGGGGGGGGGGGGGGGGGGGGGGGGGGGGGGGGGGGGGGGGGGGGGGGGGGGGGGGGGGGGGGGGGGGGGGGGGGGGGGGGGGGGGCAGATAAGTTTTCCATCCCCCACTCCATACTTCCGTATGAAACTT
Organism: Thinopyrum obtusiflorum; assembly: GCA_036873465.1. Classification (NCBI taxonomy): domain Eukaryota; kingdom Viridiplantae; phylum Streptophyta; class Magnoliopsida; order Poales; family Poaceae; genus Thinopyrum; species Thinopyrum obtusiflorum. The sequence goes on from JAAAWM010010719.1 coordinate 16,789, forward strand.
GAACGTACGAGACTTCGCTCACTCTCGTACCCTCATGCTCCCTCTTTCCCGTGTCCAAAGAACTTTACTTTGAACCGGAATTTGGTTGTAGTGCGACGGGAAAAGAACGAGCGAATGGCCTAATCCTAATCTGCTCCTACCTTCGCCAAGGGCGTGAGTGTAGTTGAGCTATAGAGCAGGAGGACGGCAAGGCCTCCTGTCGGGCGACAATTGTTTATCTTAGAAATAACAAGGATTCGTTCCTTGGTGTGAGCCTCGCTCACACACAAAAGAAACCCGACAAACACCCTTCTCTTTATTAATACGTTGCTAAACAAGTACAATTCATGCGGAATGTAAACATGAGCAAGGGGATTACAAGGTTTAAATTCTACTAAGGCCCGTAGGCTTACAAACTAAAAAGAGATAAGATGCCCGTAATCCCTTTCTTGTCCCTCTCCTCAGGAAACGGAACAAGATGACAGAAGGGCAAAAAGAGCGCCTAGGCGAGGTATGAGTAGCAGAAGACACCAAGAGAACATCCCAGTGGCCGTCCGGAAGAGGGCTGGTGATGATGGTGCCGGGAGGAGAGCCGAAAGATGAGGCAGCGGGCCGGCAATACGCGACGAAGGCGTCGGTGCCCGCGTACTCCGACTTGACGGCCCACCACCCGCCTTCTTCGTCTTCTCCGGCCTTCTAACGCCAGCCGCCCAAGGAGGCGACCCCGAGAAGTTCAAGGAGCTAGCCCCGCCCCCGGCAAGCCACCTTGCCGGAAGAAAGGCCAGGTGCAGATGATGGTGCTGCCACTGTCACCTGAGGACGGCGCGTCCGACGCCTAGTCGGACCCGTCCCCGTCGTCCTCCCCGCTAGTGTCCTCCTCGTCACTACCGCTCGAGGAGGAGCTTTCCTCATCAGTCAAGCTCTCCGCGTAGCACCCTAACCTGGTTCCCGAGCGCCCGAAGACCTTGATAGAAAGCAGATCGCTCTCCACCAATTTGAAGTGGAGAACGTGCCCCTTCATCAAGCAGTGGGAACATGCGAATGTCTTCCAGCCCCGACGAAGGAACATCACATGAGGGAAAGGGAACCCTGTGTTCACCCACATGTTGCCATTGCAACACCCCTCCATGTGAAGCCTTATACTCGGCCGCTGGTCGATCTCCAGCACCCTCGCGAACCCTTCGGGAAGACGAAGGCGGCTGCGCGGTCGCTCACGCAGCTGCAGGATGAATTCCAGCGCCGTGTCCCCGACGCGTCCGCTCGACGAAACAAGAGGAGATGGGGGGGGGGGGGGGGGGGGGGGGGGGGGGGGGGGGGGGGGGGGGGGGGGGGGGGGGGGGGGGGGGGGGGGGGGGGGGGGGGGGGGGGGGGGGGGGGGGGGGGGGGGGGGGGGGGGGGGGGGGGGGGGGGGGGGGGGGGGGGGGGGGGGGGGGGGGGGGGGGGGGGGGGGGGGGGGGGGGGGGGGGGGGGGGGGGGGGGGGGGGGGGGGGGGGGGGGGGGGGGGGGGGGGGGGGGGGGGGGGGGGGGGGGGGGGGGGGGGGGGGGGGGGGGGGGGGGGGGGGGGGGGGGGGGGGGGGGGGGGGGGGGGGGGGGGGGGGGGGGGGGGGGGGGGGGGGGGGGGGGGGGGGGGGGGGGGGGGGGGGGGGGGGGGGGGGGGGGGGGGGGGGGGGGGGGGGGGGGGGGGGGGGGGGGGGGGGGGGGGGGGGGGGGGGGGGGGGGGGGGGGGGGGGGGGGGGGGGGGGGGGGGGGGGGGGGGGGGGGGGGGGGGGGGGGGGGGGGGGGGGGGGGGGGGGGGGGGGGGGGGGGGGGGGGGGGGGGGGGGGGGGGGGGGGGGGGGGGGGGGGGGGGGGGGGGGGGGGGGGGGGGGGGGGGGGGGGGGGGGGGGGGGGGGGGGGGGGGGGGGGGGGGGGGGGGGGGGGGGGGGGGGGGGGGGGGGGGGGGGGGGGGGGGGGGGGGGGGGGGGGGGGGGGGGGGGGGGGGGGGGGGGGGGGGGGGGGGGGGGGGGGGGGGGGGGGGGGGGGGGGGGGGGGGGGGGGGGGGGGGGGGGGGGGGGGGGGGGGGGGGGGGGGGGGGGGGGGGGGGGGGGGGGGGGGGGGGGGGGGGGGGGGGGGGGGGGGGGGGGGGGGGGGGGGGGGGGGGGGGGGGGGGGGGGGGGGGGGGGGGGGGGGGGGGGGGGGGGGGGGGGGGGGGGGGGGGGGGGGGGGGGGGGGGGGGGGGGGGGGGGGGGGGGGGGGGGGGGGGGGGGGGGGGGGGGGGGGGGGGGGGGGGGGGGGGGGGGGGGGGGGGGGGGGGGGGGGGGGGGGGGGGGGGGGGGGGGGGGGGGGGGGGGGGGGGGGGGGGGGGGGGGGGGGGGGGGGGGGGGGGGGGGGGGGGGGGGGGGGGGGGGGGGGGGGGGGGGGGGGGGGGGGGGGGGGGGGGGGGGGGGGGGGGGGGGGGGGGGGGGGGGGGGGGGGGGGGGGGGGGGGGGGGGGGGGGGGGGGGGGGGGGGGGGGGGGGGGGGGGGGGGGGGGGGGGGGGGGGGGGGGGGGGGGGGGGGGGGGGGGGGGGGGGGGGGGGGGGGGGGGGGGGGGGGGGGGGGGGGGGGGGGGGGGGGGGGGGGGGGGGGGGGGGGGGGGGGGGGGGGGGGGGGGGGGGGGGGGGGGGGGGGGGGGGGGGGGGGGGGGGGGGGGGGGGGGGGGGGGGGGGGGGGGGGGGGGGGGGGGGGGGGGGGGGGGGGGGGGGGGGGGGGGGGGGGGGGGGGGGGGGGGGGGGGGGGGGGGGGGGGGGGGGGGGGGGGGGGGGGGGGGGGGGGGGGGGGGGGGGGGGGGGGGGGGGGGGGGGGGGGGGGGGGGGGGGGGGGGGGGGGGGGGGGGGGGGGGGGGGGGGGGGGGGGGGGGGGGGGGGGGGGGGGGGGGGGGGGGGGGGGGGGGGGGGGGGGGGGGGGGGGGGGGGGGGGGGGGGGGGGGGGGGGGGGGGGGGGGGGGGGGGGGGGGGGGGGGGGGGGGGGGGGGGGGGGGGGGGGGGGGGGGGGGGGGGGGGGGGGGGGGGGGGGGGGGGGGGGGGGGGGGGGGGGGGGGGGGGGGGGGGGGGGGGGGGGGGGGGGGGGGGGGGGGGGGGGGGGGGGGGGGGGGGGGGGGGGGGGGGGGGGGGGGGGGGGGGGGGGGGGGGGGGGGGGGGGGGGGGGGGGGGGGGGGGGGGGGGGGGGGGGGGGGGGGGGGGGGGGGGGGGGGGGGGGGGGGGGGGGGGGGGGGGGGGGGGGGGGGGGGGGGGGGGGGGGGGGGGGGGGGGGGGGGGGGGGGGGGGGGGGGGGGGGGGGGGGGGGGGGGGGGGGGGGGGGGGGGGGGGGGGGGGGGGGGGGGGGGGGGGGGGGGGGGGGGGGGGGGGGGGGGGGGGGGGGGGGGGGGGGGGGGGGGGGGGGGGGGGGGGGGGGGGGGGGGGGGGGGGGGGGGGGGGGGGGGGGGGGAGCAGAGGCACGAGAATGCCAGAACAGCGCTCCAACCAGGGGCGCAGAAGGCGGAGCAGCGAAACAGGTTTACCCCCGGCAAGACCCTTGCCGGGGCGGCCTACGCAGCCCCGGCAAGAGCCTTGCCGGGGCAGCTCACCCAACGCCAACATCGCAGCCACCCTTGAGCCTGAGGTCTCCGACGCCATCGACAACATTGGAACCAAGGCTCGGGAAGCACCTGCGTGATGGCATGCAGATCTTTGTGAAGACAAAGAGCCCATGAAGCCTAGATAAGAATCAGAAGACAAGACGACCGCAAGGCTCCTTGCCGAGGATGCCCACGAGGCCCCGGCAAGGCCCCTTGCCGAAGACGACCGCAAGGCCCCGGCAAGACTCTTGCCGAAGGGCGCTCACAAGGCCCAAGCAATACCCTTGCCGGGAAGATACGCAAGACCGCGGCAAGCCCTTACCGCCCCATCGTCGCCCCAGCTCAGCGACCGACCCACCAGCTAAGGCAAGCACCCACGTGGCGGTACGTGGTTACCGATCCAGCTAGTCAAGCACCTGCGTGGTGGCATGCAGATCTTCGTGAAGATCCTACCACCACGCCATCTCAGCAGCCTACCAGCCTACATGGCGCTGCATGCCTCGTTGGCCTGGGCGCGTGTCGGAGCAAGACGAAGCGGCAACGGATGGGACGGGCCCCATTCTCGTCCCCGATAAAGCAAGGGGACACCTAAGTAGCGCATTTAATGCATTTTATCCCGTAATTACAGGCAATAAGCTTGAACACTGTATAGCTTTCCACCTCCTGTGTGCCACTGTGGCAGCCCCTTCGACTATAAAAGGAGGCCCATGGCATACTGAGAGAGGATTCGGATCTTTTGGACTACGCACGCACTGTAGCTAGTTCAAGAGCTCAAGAACACTCAATATATACACCAAAGCAGGACTAGGGTATTACGCATCCTCGCTGCCCGAACCTGGGTAAATGATCCTTGTGCTGGCTCCTAGACCCGCTCTTTGCACAACCCCGCGCCCGCCAACCGTAGAAGGGATTCCAGTGATCCCATAGGTGTCGTTTCCACCGACAAAGGACAAAGTTGCTAACCTTTGTGATCACTTGGATGGATGGGGTGGCTTCAAATCTTCACAAATTTTGGCAAAAATGGAGTGTGAGCTCGAGAGGAAGAGGAAGAAAACAGAGGAGAGTAAAGGGGAAGAACAGAGTGCTCGGGCTCGACGAAGGGGTTTATATAGGAGGACCTTTAGTACCGGTTGGTTATACGAATCGGGACTAAAGGTGCATCTATAGTCCCGGTTCGTTGCATGAACCGGTACTAATGGTGCTGGTGGGGCCCCAGCCTGACAACAGCATGCCACCACCTCTTTAGTACCGGTTTGTGCCACGAATAGGTACTAAAGGTTCGCCACGAACCAGTACTAATGAGCGCTGCCCACCTAGCCATTGGAACCGGCACTAATGGTCACATTAGTGCCCGTTCAATTACAAACCGGGACTAATGAGCTTCACATTAGGCCCTTTTTCTACTAGTGAAGGGGAACCGACACGTATGTATCATTGCTACTAAGGATAAAACGATGGGGTTTATTTCTACATAAATAGATCTTGTCTACATCATGTCATCGTTCTTATTGCATTACTCCATTTCTCCATGAACTTAATACACTAGATGCATGCTGGATAGCAGTCGATGTGTGGAGTAATAGTAGTAGATGCAGGCAGGAGTCGGTGAATCTTGGACGTGATGCCTATATAATGATCATTGCCTGGATATCGTCATGATTATTTGAAGTTCTATCAATTGCCCAATAGTAATTTGTTCACCCACCGTTTCCTATTTTTCTCAAGAGAAGCCACTAGTGAAATCTACGGCCCCCGGGTCTCTTCCTTATTATATTTGCCTTTGCGATCTATTTTCCTTTGCTTTTATTTTTAGATTTATTAAACCAAAAATACAAAAATATCTTGCTGCACTTTATTTTATTTGGCGTTCGATCTATCAATATTTACAACTCTCTCACGTCCGTTTGCCTATCTCTGGCGCCGTTGCCCGAAAGGGATTGACAACCCCTTTAACACGTCGGGTTGCGAGTATTTGTTATTTGTGTGCAGGTGCCGTTCACGTAGTGTTGCGTGATTCTCCTACTCGTTCGATAACCTTGGTCTCATCACTGAGGGAAATACCTACCGTTGTTGTGCTGCATCATCCCTTCCTCTTTGGGGAAATACCGACGTAATTCAAGCCAACATCAGTTGACTACGATGAGACCTCACCCGTAGCGATGCTTAAGTCCGTCCGAATCATGTTAGCAATTGCCGCATTTTATGATTATGAAATCTAGCAAATGGACGTCAAAACTGCATTCCTCAATGGATTTATTAAAGAAGAGTTGTATATGATGTAACCAGAAGGTTTTGTCGATCCTAAAGGTGCTAACAAAGTGTGCAAGCTCCAGCGATCCATCTATGAAAGCATCTCGGAGTTCGAATATATGATTTGATGAGGTGATCGAAGCATATGGTTTTATACAGACTTTTGGTGAAGCCTGTATTTACAAGAAAGTGAGTGGGAGCTCTGTAGCATTTCTGATATTATATGTAGATGACATATTTTTGATTGGAATGATATAGAATTTCTGGATAGCATAAAAGGATACTTGAATAAGAGTTTTTCAATGAAAGACCTCGGTGAAGATGCTTACATATTGGGCATTAAGATCTATAGAGATAGATCAAGAAGCTTGATAAGACTTTCAATGAGTACATACCTTGACAAGATTTTGAAGGAATTCAAAATGGATCAGTCAAAGAAGGAGTTCTAGCCTGTATTGTAAGGTGTGAAGTTGAGTAAGACTCAAAGCCCGACCACGGCAGACGATAGAAAGAAAATGAAAGTCATTCCCTATGCCTCAGCCATAGGTTCTATAAAGTATGCCATGTTGTGTACCAGACCTGTTGTGTGCATTGCCATGAGTTTGTCAAGGGGGTACAATAGTGATCCAGGAGTAGATCACTAGACAGCGGTCAAAATTATCCTTAGAGGACTAAGGAAATGTTTCTCAATTATGGAGGTGATAAATGGTTCGTCGTAAAGGGTCACGTCGGTGCAAGCTTTAACACTAATCGAGATGACTCTGAGTGTCAATCTGGATGCGTATTGAAAGTGGGAGCAATTAGCTAGAGTAGCTCCGTACAGAGCATTGTAGACATAGAAAATTGCAAAATACATATGGATCTGAAGGTGGAAGACCTATTGACTAAACCTCTCTCACAAGCAGAACATGATCACACCTTAGTACTCTTTGGGTGTTAATAACATGGCGATGTGAACTAGATTATTGACTCTAGTAAACTCTTTGGGTGTTAGTCACATGGCGATGTGAACTATGGGTGTTAATCACATGATGATGTGAACTAGATTATTGACTCTAGTGCAAGTGGGAGACTGAAGGAAATATGCCCTAGAGGCAATAATAAAGTTGTTATTTTATATTTCCTTATTCATGATTAATGTTTATTATTCATGCTAGAATTGTATTGATCGGAAACCTTAATACATGTGTGAGTACATAAACAAACATAGTGTCCCTAGTAAGCCTCTACTAGACTAGCTCGTTGATCAAACATGGTTAAGGTTTCCTAACCATGGACATGAGTTGTCATTTGATAACGGGATCACATCATTAGGAGAATGATGTGATGGACAAGAACCATCTGTTAGCTTAGCATAATGATCGTTCAGTTTTATTGCTATTGCTTTCTTCATGTCAAATACATATTCCTTCGACTATGAGATTATGCAACTCCCGGATACCGGAGGAATGCCTTATGTGCTATCAAATGTCACAACGTAACTGGGTGATTATAAAGATGCTCTACAGGTATCTTCAAAGGTGTCTGTTGAGTTGCATAGATCAAGATTAGGATTTGTCACTCCGAGTATCGGAGAGGTATCTTTGGGCCCTCTCGGTAATACGCATCATAAGCTTGCAAGCAAACGACTAAGGAGTTAGTCATGATATGATGTATTACATAATGAGTAAAGACACTTGCCGGTAACGAGATTGAACTAGGTATGAAGATACCGACGATCGAATCTCGGGCAAGTAACATACCGATGAACAAAGGGAGTTACGTATATTGTCATAACTGTTCGACTGATAAAGATCTTCGTAGAATATGTAGGAGCCAATATGAGCATCCAGGTTTCGCTATTGGTTATTGACTAGAGAGGTGTCTCGGTCATGTCTACATAGTTCTTGAACCCGTAGGGTCCGCACGCTTAAACGTTCGATGACGATATAGTATTATATGAGTTATGTGATTTGGTGACTGAATATTGTTCGGAGTCCCAGATGAGATCATGGACATGACGAGGAGTCTCGAAATGGTCGAGAGGTAAAGATTGATATATAGGACGATGGTATTCGGACACCGGAAGTGTTCCGGAGGGTACCGGGTACATATCAGGTCACCGGAAGGGGTTCCGGGCACCCCCGGCAAAAGATATGGGCCTTATGGGCCAAGAGGGGAAACGCACCAGCCACAAGGCGCTGGTGCACCCCCCATATGGGCCGGCCAAGGTAGAGAAGGAAAGGAGAAGGAGGAAAGGAAAGAAAGGGAATAGGATTCCCCCTTCCTTCCCGCTCCCCCCTCTTTCCTTCCCCCTCCGATATATATGGCAGGGGGGCGCGCGGCTTGGGAGGAGCCCAAGTAGGATTCGGTCCTACTTGGGGCGCCTCCTGGCCTCTCCCCTCCCCCTCCCACCTATATATATGTGGGGGGCGCCCCTAGCACAGACCAGACAATTGCCTAGCCGTCTGCGGTGCCTCCCTCCACTGTTAACTCCCCCGGTCATATTTTTGTAGTGCTTAGGCGAAGCCCTGCAGAGATCACTTCACCATCACCGTCACCACGCCGTTGTGCTGACGGAACTCATCTACTACCTCGACGTCTTGTTGGATCGAGAAGGCGAGGGACGTCACCGTGCTGAATGTGTGTAGAACTCGGAGGTGTCGTACGTTCGGTACTCGATCGGTGGATCGCGAAGAAAGTTCGACTACATCAACCGCGTTGTGAAACGCTTCCGCTTACAGTCTACGAGGGTACGTAGACACACTCTCCCCCTCGTTGCTATGCATCTCCATGGATAGATCATTGCGTGTGCGTAGAATTGTTTTTGTTTTTCCATGCAACGATTCCCATCATCACCCACCTCCAGTATGCAAATGACACAATTCTTAAGGTGGAGCTTAAATATGCTTGTTTATCCCATCTTAAGTTTCTGTTGCTTTGCTTTGAGGCCTTGTCTGGGCTTAAGATCAATTTTGCAAAAATTGAAGTGATCGTTGATGTCTACTACGCAACTTTATTCTTGTAGACTCGTGTTGGGCCTCCAAGTCAGAGTTTTGTAGGACAGTAGCAATTTTCGCTCAAGTGGATGACCTAAGGTTTATCAATCCGTGGGAGGTGTAGGATGAAGATGGTCACTCTCAAACGACCCTGCAACCAAATACAAGAAATCTCTTGTGTCACCAACACACCCAATACAATGGCAAATTGTATAGGTTCACTAGTTCGGTGAAGAGATGGAGATAAAAGTGTAATATGGATGGTAGAAATATATTTTTATAATTTGAATAAATAAAAACAGCAAGGTAGCAAATAGTAAACGGGCACAAAAACGGTATTGCAATGATTGAAAATGAGGCCTAGTGTCCGTACTTTCGCTAGTGCAACCTCTCAACAATGCCAATATAATTGGATCATATAACCACCCCTCAAAGTGCGGTGAAGAATCACTCCAAAGTTCCTATCTATTGAAGAACATAAGAATAAATTGTTTGTAGGGTACGAAACCACCTCGAAGCTATTCTTTTCGTTCGATCTATTCAAGAGTTCGTACTAAAATAACACAAAGCTATTCTTTCCATTCGATTTATCCTAGAGTTCATACTAAAATAACACCAAAGAAAATTCATATTCATAATACTCAATCCAACACAAAGAACTTCAAAGAGTGCCCCAAGATTTCTACCGGAGAAACAAAGACAAGAACGTGCATCAACCCCTATGCATAGATTACCCCAATGTCCCCTCGGGAATCCGCGAGTTGAGTGCCAAAACATATATCAAGTGAATAAATACGATACCCCATTGTCACCACAAGTATTCAATTGCAAGACATATATCAAGTGTTCTCAAATCCATAAAAGTATTCAATCCGATAACAACGAAATCTCAAAGGGAAAAACTCAATTCATCACAACAAGATAGAGAGGGGAAAACACCATATGATCCGACTATATTAACAAAGCCCGCGATACATCAAGATCGTGACATCTCAAGAACACGAGAGAGAGAGATTAAACACATAGCTACTGGTACAAACCCTCAGCCCCGAGGGTGGACTACTCCCTCCTCATCGTGGTGGCCGCCGGGATGATGAAGATGGCCACCGGAGATGATTCCCCCCTCCGGCAGGGTGTCGGAACGGGTTCTAGATTGGTTTTCGGTGGCTACAGAGCCTTGCGGCGCTGGAACTTCTCGTCTCGGGTAACCCCGAAGGGTTTCGGAATATTTGGGAATTTATAGTGCAAAGAAGGGGTACGGGAGGCCACTGAGGTGGGCACAACCCACCTGGGCACGCCTGGGCCCCCAGGCGCGCCCTGGTGGGTTGTGCCCCCCTCGGGGCACCCCCAGGTGCTGCTTTGGCCCATTGTTGGTCTTCTTGTCCAAAAAAATCCACAAAAAGTTTCGCGGTGTTTGGACTCCGTTTGATATTGATTTCCTGCGATGTAAAAAACAAGCAAAAAACAGCAACCGGCACTGGGCACTGGGTCAATACGTTAGTCCCAAAAAATGATATAAAGTTGCTATAAAATGATTGTAAAACATCCAAGAATGATAAAATAACAGCATGAATACTTCATAAAATATAGATACGTTGGAGACGTATCAATCATCACTGGGGTGACGGATGCCGAGGCACTACGCGTCTCTCAATTACTCAATTGCTCTCTTGGCTCATTCCCTCTTAAATATCTTGGGCTACCCATCTCTTCTGACAAACTCCTGGCTAAGGACTTTGCACCTACGGTTGCTAAAGTAGGCATCCGTCTTATGCCTTGGAGGGGCAGATATAATACTCAGGCTGGCAAGGTTGCACTTATCAATGCTTGTCTTTCCTCCCACCCAATGTTTCTGATGGGGTTCTTGAGGGAGTCCTGGACTAAGGGGTCCTCGGGCGTCCGGCCTGTTGGAGATGGGCCGTACTGATGGGCTGTGAAGGAACAAGACCGAAGACTCTCACCCGTGTCCAGATAGGACTCTCCTTGGCGTGGAAGGCAAGCTTGGCATCCACATATGAATTCCTTTCTCTGTAACCGACTTTGTGTAACCCTAGTCCCCTCCGGTGTCTGTATAAACCGGAGGGTTAGGTCCATAGAGGCGAACAAGGATAATCATAGTCATACAGGCTAGACTTCTAGGGTTTTAGCCATTACGATCTCGTGGTAGATCAACTCTTGTAATACTCATATTCATCAAGATCAATCAAGCAGGAAGTAGGGTATTACCTCCATAGAGAGGGCCTGAACCTGGGTAAACATCGTGTCCCCCGCCTCCTGTTACTATCAGCCTTAGACGCATAGTTCGGGACCCCCTACCCAAGATCCGCCAGTTTTGACACCGACATTGGTGCTTTCATTGAGAGTTCCGCTGTGACATCGAAAACAGGATTGATGGCTTGCCTTGTTGTCAAGGACAGTATAATCTCCGGAGGAGCGCTGGCCCCAGGCCAAACCCTCCGGCTGGGCGGCTTTACCATGACCGCCCGTTCGGCCGTCAAGCCGACGATGACTTCTCGGGTCATCAAAAATCACCTCCGTGTTGATTCCGAATACTCCAAGCAGATGGATCCGGCGGAGTTGTCGTCTTTAAACGAACTCCTAGATCACATCGCCGTCTTGGGGGTCGCTACCGACTACGATCGGATTGGGCTTAAACCCGACCAGAGAAAGATTAAATCTCCACCGATCACCCATCATGTGGCGGTAGTAGAGGAGCAAGGCGACAACTCTTCCCCTATACTGAAAATGAACTATGTTCGGATCTCCGAACTTGAAGAGCCGGATACCTACCCACGGAACAACACGCCCCGTCCTCCGAACCTAGAATCGGACGACGGGCCTCAAAAATCAGTTAATATCCCAGAGCCCGAATCATTAAGCTTAGGAGTTTCTCAAACTTAGGATCCCAAATCGGGTCAGGGTTCGGATTTAAATCCACCCACCCACCCAGAGACACCCGATCTCATGGACATACAACAACAGTCTCAGGAAACAGTCCATCACTTTTGGGCCAGATTCCTCCTTGTCAAATGCAAGATTAAAGATTGCCGCGACGAAGACGCGATCTCAATATTCTGCAATAACTGCATGGATGAAGGAATCCTCAAAGCCATCAACCGCCCTCTCGTATCACACTTCGCTGACTTGGCAACCATAGTACAGAAGTACTGCGCAATGGAAAGCGCGTGGAAAACTCAGGCAGCTCGCTGGGAACCATCGGTTCCCACTCAACCCCTCGTCCGGATAAAAAGGATGCACTCTCGTGGGACGTGCGACCCAATAATAAAGAAATACAAACCCATTACAGGGCGCGGAACCGTTCTGGAGGGATGGCTTGATAGGCCATGCAAAATACACACAACACCGGATAACATACCAACCCACAGCCTTAGAGCATGTTGGATACTCCGGCAGGTGGCCAAGAGCGGCGAGGATATCCTCACCAAAAACACCCCAGAGCAACACCCCCCGGAAGACGATGACCTCAGAGTATTGACGGTCTTCGAGACCTTTGCTTCAAACAATAGGTGCAAAAGGGCACTACGTGACCTCGCCGAAGTCTGCCAAATAGCAGCAATAAACCCCTGGAATGACATGGCCATAACTTTTAATGTCGGTGACGAACCAAAATTCAGGACAGTCCAAGCACCAGCCGCCTTGGTCCTCAGTCCAATCGTGGACGGCTGTCGGCTCACCAAAGTGCTCATGGACGGCGGCAGCGGACTAAACCTCATCTATAAGGACACACTCAGCAAAATGGAAATAGACAGAAGCCGTATCGGGCAAAGTAGCATGACCTTCCGAGGAATAATTCCCAGCCGGGAGGCGTGATGCGTGGGAAAAATCACACTCGACGTGGTATTCGGCACACCAGAAAATTATCGGTCTGAAAAAATAACCTTCCAAGTGGCCCCTTTCAGCAGTGGATATCATGCCCTATTGGGGCGAGATGGATTTACACGCTTCCAGGCTATACCTCATTACGGGTACATGAAGCTCAAGATGCCCGGGCCCAATGGTATTATCACTCTTGTCAGTGATCCGGACATAGCACTCCGCGCCGAAAACAAAACCGCGTCCTTAGCCCTCGAGGCACTGTCTGAAGCCCTCGCGGCCGAAGAGCTAACCGCGCTACGCTCCACCGTGGATAGGGACAACGTAATCCTGGACAAGCGACCCAAATCCACCTCCTTTAAACCAGCAGACGAAATAGTCAAATTTCAAGTCCATCCAACAGACCCCAAGAAGACAGCATCCATCGGGGCACAACTGGACCCAAAAGTTGATGCCGCTCTACGAGAGTTCCTGCGCGAGAACTGGGATATATTCGCCTGGCACCCCTCTGATATGCCAGGAATCCCACGCAGGTTGGCCGAACACAGCCTCAACATATTGAAGGGATACAAACCGGTCAAGCAAACACTACGGCCCTTTTCCGAACCCAAACGTCAAGCTATGAGGGAGGAGCTTGCCAAGCTAATCGAGGCCGGATTCATTAGAGAAATAAAACACCCAGACTGGCTAGCAAACCTGGTGATGGTGCCAAAGAAGGATAAATCCTGGCGCCTGTGCGTCGATTTCAAAGACCTCAACAAGGCCTGCCCTAAGGATCCCTTCCCCCTCCCCCGCATTGACCAGATCATTGATGCTACCACAGGACATGACTCACTGTGCTTCCTCGACGCATATTCTGGATACCATCAAATCAAAATGAAGGAGTCCGACCAAGCTGCAACGGCATTCATTACCCCATATGGGCCATTCTGCTTCAACACCATGCCCTTTGGGCTTAAAAACGCCGGTGCCACCTACCAACGCATGATTCGAACATGCATGTAGAAGCAGATCGGCAAGACAGTTGAAGCATATGTGGACGATGTCATCATCAAAACCAGGCACGTCGAGTCACTCATAGATGATTTACATCTCACATTCGACAACCTCCGTGCATATGACATCAAGCTCAACCCGGAAAAGTGTGTTTTCGGCGTCCCCGCCGGAAAACTGCTGGGCTTCATCGTTTCCAATAGGGGAATTGAAGCAAATCCAGCCAAAATCCGAGCTCTGTCACAATTGGCTACGCCAACGGACCTTAAACAGGTCCAAAAACTCACCGGCTGCGTGGCAGCTTTAAGCCGCTTTATCTCCAGATTGGGGGAAAAGGCATTGCCGCTTTATCGCCTTCTCCGGCGCACCGATCACTTCGAGTGGACGGATGCGGCAACGGCCGGACTGGAAGAAATAAAAACCCTTCTAGCAAGTAACCCAATCCTGGCTACGTCGAGCGTCGGCGAACCCATGTTATTGTACATATCGGCAACACACCAGCTGGTGAGTGCCGTACTCGTCGTTGAGCGAGAGCAAGAGGGACACAAATTCCCGCTTCAAAAGCCGGTATACTACGTATCCACTGTCCTCACACCATGCAAATCCCGGTACCCTCATTATCAAAAGATAGCATACGCGGTCTTCATGGCATCCCGGAAGCTATGACACTATTTTCAGGAGTGTTCGATCACGGTAGCTTCCGAAGTACCACTCAATGACATAATAAACAACTGCGATGCTACGGACTGGATTGCCAAATGGGCCATTGAGCCCCTTGCATTCGACATAACATATAGACCGCGCCGGGCCATTAAATCCCAAGTATTGGTCGACTTTGTTGCCGAATGGACAGAGGCCGAACTCCCTCAAGAGTACGGCACATATTCCAACTGGGTCATGCACTCCGATGGCTCCAAAATGTTGGCAGGCTTAGGAGCTGGCGTTGTCCTAACATCCCCCACTGGAGATACAGTTCAGTACATACTCCAAATATTATACACAGACTCCAACAATGCAGCCAAATACGAGGCCTTATTGCATGGTCTTCGGATGGCGGTCTCCATGGGCATACAATGCCTGGAAGTGCGCGGGGATTCAAACCTCGCAATATCTCAAATTAATGGAGATTTTGATGCCAAAGATCCGAAGATGGCGGCTTACCGTAACGCCATTCTTCAAATGTCGGCTCGGTTCGAGGGGCTCGAGTTTCATCATGTGGCTCGAGAAAGTAATCAATCGGCGGATGTCCTTGCTCGCATCGGCGCAAAGCGCGACCCCGTCCCACCTAACATCTTTCTGGAAAGGCTCTTCAAGCCATCCGTGGTGTGGCAAGGGGAGAGCGGCAGTACCAGTCCGGATCCGATCATCACCCCAGATTCCGAATACACCGATATCATCAGGGGCTCAGCCACCGAAATAACACCGTCGGCCCATCTTATCATGGCAGTCATTGCCGCATGGACCAAACCCTTCTTGGCCTACCTTAATAGGCGAGAACTCCTTGAGGATCAGAAAGAGGCTCGCCGCATTGTCCGGTGCTCGAAAGCCTACAAGGTTCATGAAGGAGAACTCTACAAGAAAAGTGCTACCGGAGTACTTCAAAGATGTATCTCCGAGGAGGAGGGGCGGCAGCTCTTGGCCGAAATTCATGCCGGTCTCGGTGGTCACCACGCCGCGGCTCGGGCCCTTGTAAGCAAGGCTTTCCGTACAGGTTTTTATTGGCCTACGGCCCGAGCAGATGCACAAGACCTTGTCCAACGTTGCATCGGATGCCAGCTTTTCACCAACCAAAGCCATATGCCACCCACCGCTCTACAAACAATCCCCATCACTTGGCCTTTTTCGGTCTGGGGGCTGGATATGGTCGGACCCCTTAAAGGGGGAAGCCATAAGAAAAAATACCTGCTAGTCATGGTGGATAAATTCACTAAGTGGATAGAGGCCAAACCGGTTAAAACGGCCGAAGCTGGACCAGTGATAGATTTCATATCCGGTGTCGTACACCGTTATGGTGTTCCACATAGCATCATCACCGATAACGGCTCCAATTTCACAGCCGATGAGGTGAAAACTTGGTGTGCCACTCTGGGCATTAAACTCGATTACGCCTCTGTCTATCACCCGCAAACAAATGGTCAAGTCAAACGAGCCAATGGTCTTATTATGAGCGGCATTAAGCCCAGACTAGTGCGGTCTTTGAAAGAATCAGACAAGCACTGGGTTGAGGAGCTCGACTCCGTACTCTGGGGGCTGCGGACCACGCCCAATCGCACCACCGGATACACACCTTTTTTCATGGTGTACGGCGCAGAGGTTGTGTTACCCTGCGACATTATTCATGACTCACCTCGAGTGCGCATGTACGAAGAGAGAGAGGCCGAGCTCGGTCGGCAGGACAGCTTAGATGCCCTGGAGGAGGAGCGCGATGTCGCAAAGGCCCGTTCCGCAATTTATCAACAGCAGGCCCGAAGATATCAAAGCAGAGAAGTACGGGCCAAGACTTATAATGTTGGCGAACTCGTTCTACGCTTGCCGGAGAAGAAAAAAGACAAACTCAAGCCCAAATGGGAGGGTCCCTTCATCATTGACGAAGTTCTCACCGGAGGAGCGTACCGCCTGCGAGATGCATCAGACAATCACCTAGAGCCGAACCCATGGAACACGGCCAGACTCCGAAGATTCTATGCCTAGCGCCGAACTCTTTGTTCGTCTCCTTCTCCCTTTTGTTTCCATTATTTTCCTCTCTTTTCGCTTTTCTTTTCTTCTTTTTAGCCTTAAAGCTTTCGTGCGGCTAAACCGTACACATTGACGTACACATCCTCAAATATGTACGTCCATCATACCTGGGGGCTTCTTGTACAGAAGCTGGTTATTATTATTTTCTGGGCATTAAGCTCACCACATATGTGTCTTTTCCCGTATGTCCTTTTCTTCGCCATTATATGCATCGATATGACTTAAGTTTTGGCCAAGCTGGGTTGCCTAGCTCCTGTGCTTATGCCCTATGTTCCCGTTAGTTCGGCTAGGGCATAAAGGGAGCACCTCTGCGATTGTTACTGCCGGGTCATCTGGATGTGTACCTCAGACTGGGTGAAGCCGAAAGCTAGCGTTCTTAAGGGAATATTCGGTCGGCGGACTAAAGATGCTCTTTACAATATGAACCCCCAAATGTTGCGAATATTGCGATGTTTTCAATCACAGTTCGGACATGCACATTAATGCATGTACACCCAGGGAAAGGAGGATGCAGGCCCAACAGGGCACAGAGGTAGGCACGTACTGCCTGCTTTAGCGAGGAGCTCGAGAGGCATGTCGCAGCCGCGCTTATAAACCGCTGCGAGCTCCTCTCAACTAGCGAGGTGGGACTAAACTTACGACACCGCTGTGCCAGACATTTAGTCCCGGTTGATGGCTCCAACCGGGACTAAAGGCCCCCATTTAGTCCCGGTGCGAGCCACCAACTGGGACTAAAGGGTCGTGCTTCCCGCCCTTTCCCCTGGTGAAATACACCTTTGGTCCCGGTTGGTGGCTCGGACCGGGACTAAGGGGGGCCTTTAGTCCTGGTTGGAGCCACCAACCGGGTCTAAAGGGTGGGGTATATAAGCAGGACTTAGGAATTTTTCCCCCACCTCTCCCATTCTCCCTCCGACGCTGACGCACTGCCCCGACGCCGCCAGGCTGCTGCCGTCGCCGGGCCTCCTCGCTGTCGCCGCCCGCTCCTCATCGTCCCCGATCCCTGCCCTGACGCCCTCCCCGAGCCCGCTCGGCCTCGCTCGTCGCCGGGCCTCCTCGCCATCGCCGCCCCCGTCGAGCTCCGCCCGCTCCTCGTCGTTGCCCTCGTTGCCACCCCCGAGAGCATGTCCTTGTCACCGGCTGGACCTCCTTCCTGAGCCCTCGCCGCCCCCGCTTCCCGCCAAACACCGCCCCCCGCTGTGAGCCGCCGCTGCCCCATGTTTCTTTTCCTTCATACATGTTCATATATATGTTCATACATGTTTAGATGGTAGATAGATGGATGTTCAGACTAAATTTTTTGTGGAGATGAGATGAGGTGTATGAAATGTGCTCTGTTTTTTTATATGTGCTCTGTTTTTTTAGATGAGACGGAGATGAGATGAGATGAGATGTATGAGATGTTTTGTGGAGATGAGATGAGATGTTTTGTGGAAATGTGCTCTGTTTTTTTAGATGAATAGATAGATGGATGAAATGTAATAACTCAATGTGATAGATAGATGTTTTGTGGAGATGAGATGAGATGGAAGAGAATTTTGTTGCATATGATGAGTTAAATTTTCAAATGAATATGTGAAGCTCCCATTTTCTTGTAATGAAAATGTGAAGGTAGTAGTTTTGTTAAATGAAAATGTGGAGCAAGTCTTTTTTTGAAATGAAAATGTGAAGCTACTATTTTTTTAAATGAAAATGTGAAGCACCCATTCATATAGTTGATATATACTTGATGACAAAAATGTTACTAAAATGGTTTATAGTTGGGGCAATTTCTAGACATTATTTGTGGCAAAGGGGAATAGAATCATGGAAGTCTATGCAGCCTAATTAGTTTCTGTTTCTTGTGGCATAATGACATTCTTCTTTCCAGTAAGCATTTAATTTGTATAGAATTGAAATCACCTAGTTTGCATGAGCATTTCAAAGAGGCAAAGATAACATACTGCCTATGTTTGTTGGTTAGTCATGCATAGTTATAATCTGTGTGTCAATTGAAATCAGTAGCTCATTTCTCTGCCTATAATTATAATAACCTATTAGCACATACTCTACTCTGCTCAAGATCGATGAGATCATGGACAAGTTCCAATGCAAAAAAATTCAAGTTTCTGTCAATTTCCAATGCAATTTTTGTCAAGTTTCTGTCAAGTTTTTGGCTTAGGGAGAACACTTTTTGCCAGCGCTACTATACTTGGGTTTTGCCTAATTTTTTTCAGTCGGTGGAATTATTACAGGTTGTGGTGTTGCATCTCCGCGGAGTTGGTCCTTGATCGCCCCTCCGCCGTTCGACAAAAGGTGTCCATTTGTTGTATGTTGAGTTTTGTTCATAGGATGATGGTTGGTTCATTTGTTGAGTTGTGTATTCATTCATGTGTATAAATCTTGTATTCATTTTGTATTCATCTTGTGTATAAATCTTGTATTCATCTTGTCGTTAAAACATAACCCCGATATATAACTTTGATTTTGAGGCATATGAAAAGATGAGAGAGGGGGTCGTTAAAACATAACCCTGATAACTTCGACATGAGGGGTGGGTCGTTAAAACATAACCCCAATAACTTTGAATTTGAGGCATATGAAAACATGATTTGCACGTCGGACAGGCATGAGAGAGGCGGTCCACAAAGTATCCTCTCTCGAAAGATAGGACGACTCATCAGACATGAGGGGGGAGGATGTTGGGAATCGTTGCATGGAAAACAAAAAAAAAATCTACGCACACGCAATGATCTATCCATGGAGATGCAAAGCAATGAGGGGGAGAATGCGTCTACGTACCCTCGTAGACCGTAAGCGGAAGCGTTTCACAACGCGGTTGATGTAGTCGAACTTCTTCGCGCTTCAACTGATCAAGTACCGAACGCACGACACCTCCGTGTTCTGCACACGTTCAGCTCAGTGACGTCCCTCGCCTTCTTGATCCAGCAAGACATCAAGGTAGTAGATGAGTTCTATCATCACGACAGCGTGGTGATAGCGACGGTGAAGTGATCTCCGCAGGGCTTCGCCTAAGCACTACGAAAATATGACCGGGGGTGTAAACGGTGGACGGAGGCGCCGCACACGGCTAGGCAATTGTCTGGGGTGTGCTAGGTGCCCCCCTCATATATATAGGTGGGAGGGAGGGGGGAGAGGCCAAGGGGCACCCCAAGTAGGTCCGAATCCTACTTGGGCTCCTGCCCTTGGCCGCGCCCCCCCTGCCATATTTGTCGGGGGGGAGGAAAGAGGGGGGAGAGGGAAGGAAGGGGATATCCTATTCCACTCTTTCCTTTCCTTCCCCTCTTTCCTTCTACTCCTAGGCCGGCCCGTATGGGGGTGACTGGTGCGTTTCCCCTCTTGGCCCATAAGGCCCATATCTTTTGCCGGGGGTGCCCGGAACCCCTTCCGGTGACCCGATAAGTACTCGGTACCCCCCGAAACACTTCGGGTGTCCGAATACCCTCGTCCTATATATCAATCTTTACCTCTCGACCATTTTGAGACTCCTTGTCATGTCCGTGATCTCATCCGGGACTCCGAACAACATTTTTTCACCAAATCACATAACTCATATAATACTATATCGTCATAGAACATTAAGCGTGCGGACCCTACGGGTTCGAGAACTATGTAGACATGACCGAGACACCTCTCCGGTCAATAACCAATAGCGGAACCTGGATGCCCATATTGTCTCCTACATATTCTACGAAGATCTTTATCGGTCGAACCGTTATGACAACATATGTAATTCCCTTTGTCCATCGGTATATTACTTGCTCGAGATTCGATCGTCGGTATTTTCATACCTAGTTCAATCTCGTTACCGGCAAGTCTCTTTACTCGTTCCGTAATACATCACCTCGTAACTAACTCCTTAGTCATTTGCTTGCAAGCTTATGATGTGTATTACCGAGAGGGCCCAGAGATACCTCTCCAATACTCGGAGTGACAAATCCTAATCTCGATCTATGCCAACTCAACAAACACCGTCGGAGATACCTGTAGAGCATCTTTATGATCACCCACTTACGTTGTGACGTTTGATAGCACACAAGGTATTCCTCCGGTATCCGGGAGTTACATAATCTCATAGTCGAAGGAATATGTATTTGACATGAAGAAAGCAACAGCAATAAAACTGAACGATCATTATACTAAGCTAACGGGTGGGTCTTTTCCATCACATCATTCTCCTAATGATGTGATTCCGTTATCAAATGACAACACATGTCCATGGTTAGGGAACCTTAACCATCTTTGATCAATGAGCTAGTCCAGTAGAGGCTTACTAGGGACACGGTATTTGTTTATGTATTCACACATGTATTTAAGTTTCTGATCAATACAATTCTAGCATGAATAATAAACCTTTATCATGAATAAGGAATATAAAATAACAACTTTATTATTGCCTCTAGGGCATATTTCCTTCAGTCTCCCACTTGCACTAGAGTCAATAATCTAGTTCACATCGCCATGTGATTTAACACCAATAGTTCACATTGTCATGTGATTAACACCCATAGTTCACATCGCCATGTGTCGTGGAATTGTCATGGCAGATGTCCTAGTGAAAGGACTTAAACGTGGAGCCATTGCGACGTAGTTAGCTTAAAGGGGTTAAAGCGGGACAAAGGACACAAGGAGTTTATACTGGTTCGGCCCCTTGCGGTGAAGGTAAAGGCCTAATCCAGTTGAGGTGGTATTGCTAGGGTTTCGATGACCAGGGAGCGAATACGCTTTGCCTGGCTCTCGATCTGTTGTTTCTTGTCCTAAGCCGCCGCTGGGTCGTCCCCTTATATACACGGGTTGACGCCCTGTAGCTTACAGAGTCCCGGTCGGCTCATACAACGTGTCCGGCTCAGTGACCTTTCTTGCATGCCTTACAATACAAGTTTACATACATGGCGGTTTATAACCGTGGGCCTTAAGCCGCCTTCGGGCTTGGGCCCTCTACTCAGCCTATCTATGAACCGCCATTATGATTATACTCTTCGGCTTCATTGAGATGAACCACCATAAGGATGACCCGGCCCCTCCTGGCGGGTCATACCTGATAGTCATATCCCCAACATTAGGCCCCAGGTTGATTTGAACTTGTTCATGTCAATCTTCAATACTTAGAAAAATCCTTCCTCTTCTCATTGTGAAACATTATAACCCGCCATGACGTCATCTCCTGATTATACGGTAATCCGCCATGATGTCATCTGTCATTAATGCTTCACAGAACCCAAATATTAATAAATATTTTCTTTACTGACCCTCCGAAAATCGAGGCGTCCGCACCATCGCTTATGCATTTTCGACCTCCTCGATTCTCGCGCTTGTCGTTTGTCCTTCCCATCTTATAAATAAGGCCTCGGGCTCTCCTCTCATTCTCCTCCCTTTCCTTCTTAGTTTCTTCTTCCTCTTCGCGACGCACCAACCCGTACGAACTCCGCTGCCGTCGACCGCTGTCTTCGACCTCAGCTCCGGCCGCTGCATCACCCTGAGTGGAGTAGAAAAACGCGGCACCTCTCCGCTGTCCCATCAGCGTCAGTAAGCCCTCCTTTCTTTCACCATAGATCTGTCACTAGGGTTTCACTGTTCATCGGTGTTCGTCGGTGTTCGTCGCCGCCCTTCTTTATCCTTGTTTAGATCCATGCATTAGATCCAAAAGACACATAAATCCTATGCGGTAGTAGTTTTAGCACCTATTTTTGATACTAGAATACATCCACATCACGATAGATCTCCTCCAGGGCACCACTGCTTTTCCACTGCGCTTCTGTAGGTTTCGATTCTATTCCCTTTTTCTGAATAGTTGCAGATCCAAATCTATACCTTTAACCTGTGAAACTTGTTTGTCCAACACTTAGCAGAATTTTACCTTTTGTCAGATTTTGAGTACCTGTACCCTCCATGGCGGCTTACACGTCCGGTTTACAATTATTCATATATAATTTGCCCTCACTTAAGCCGCCATTCTGAATGCATAATGTCAGCGCTTTAACCTGTGATTTCACCAATTGACTTGAACCGGCAATTTTTTCCTTTTCTTTAGGCTTTCTTTCCTTCACAATGCCGCCCAAAACAGTCTACACATGCAACTGGGTTCCCTCCATCATCACTGAGGGCACTTTTAAGGACTTTTTCAAAGTCGGATATCTACCTGCCAAGAGTGTGATGCATTACCGTGCTCCTGACCCGGGTGAAGAAAAACCTCAGCCGAAAGACGGCGAAGTCATCATTTTTACTGACCACATGAACCGGGGCTTCTCACCACCCGGCTCTAAGTTCTTCCGAGACATTCTGCACTTTTTCCAGCTCCACCCTCAAGACATCGGACCCAATTCCGTGTCAAATATTTGCAACTTTCAAGTCTTCTGTGAGGTGTACCTTCAAGAGGAGCCCAGTGTTGAGCTCTTTAGAGAGTATTTTTACTTAAACCGCCAGACTGAATGCACCAATGGTCCTAGCTTAGAGCTTGGCAGAATTTCAATTCAACGTAGAAGAGACGCCATCTTTCCTTACGCCTGCTTGCCGAGTCATCCTAAAGACTGGAACCAGACATGGTTTTATTGCAAGGATACTTCTCCGGCTGACGAGAATCCACTGCCGGGTTATCGCGTTGAGCGCCTGGACCCAAAACATAACCTTCCCAAAAAACTTACTGCCGTTGAACGGAAGAAGATTGCACCTACTATTGTGAAGGTTAAAGCTCTGCTAGGAACGGGCTTACTGGCGTTGATCTAGTCAGGTGTTGGATTTCTTGGCGGATCATTCCGTTGAGCCGCTGCACCGGCTTAATGTGTACTTACACTGGTGGTGAAAAAGATTCACTGCGCCACAGCTCCGCACCATTAACTGAGGAAGCAATCAATGAAATGGTGAAGTCTCTTCTGAACAAAGACCCGGAAGATTGTGTCAAAGTGCGTCTAGCCCCTTTCTACAAGCTTAACCCGCCACCAGATGTAAGCCTCTAAACTTACTTATCTTCACCTCATCCTTTGAATACCTTATTAACTCGACCCTTAATAACCTTTTCAGGCTAAGTCTGATTTTTGGAAAGCGGAATATGATCACGAGGCTGCTAAAAAGGCCAGGGCTGCCAAGAAGGCCGCTAGGAAAGCCGCCAAAAAGACCACTAAAAAGAAGAAGAAACCAAGCGCCTCTGACCTGCTCAAGTTGGATGACACCTCTGAGTCGGAGGTAGCCCTTGACTCCCTTGGCTCTTTTTTCAATCATCTTATTGACATTGATTACTCTCAGGATGACACGGGAGCCAGCCAAGCAATTGAAGAAGAGGTAATGATTATTTCCTCCGACTCAGAGCCTTTGCCAAGACCGAAATTCTGACGAGTAACCCGGAAAGTAAGATTTTCACACCCCTTAGCTTATTTGGATCCTCACTTTCTTTTGAAGCAACAGCAACACGAGAACCTCCGCCAGACCCGGACCAGTGGAGGTGACGAGTTATCTTCCGGCTTACCAAACACTCCTGCCCCTCTAAAACATCGAAATGAGGTTCTTTTTCTTAATTACTCTTGTTATCTGTTTGGCGGATCTTATCTGTTTACCTTCTAACTCTGTTGATAACCCTCTAATCAGGAACTTGCCCGTTCTTCCTCTGGCGACTCATCACAAACTAAGTTGCCGGCTTTCAAAACTGCCCCTGGGTAATAGCAATTGATTTTATCCTGTAATTATTCATACCCTTATACTTGTACTAACTTGTCACAATCTGCATAGTGGGCAAGCGAAACCCAACAAGAAGGCGAAGGTGAATAAACCAGCTGAAGCGCCGAAAACTGTTGAGCCGGAGCCACAAGTCTCCGTTCCTGAAACTTCTGATAAACAGCCGGAAGAACCTGCTACTGTCACTCCGCCTGAGATTCCGGATCTCAGTGTTGATGGCACTGCTATTAATCCTTCAACTTCTGCCCCCTCAAGTTCACCTAAGCCGTCAGAGACTCATAATGACGACGTGTTGATTATTGGCACCGGCTTCGTTGAACCGGGAAATCCAATAGCTTTGGCCAAACATACTGCCAAGCAAGAGGTTATTGAGAGGCGGAAATTGAAGTTTGATGTATCCCATTATGCACAATTGAGCAGCAATGAAATCCTCTCCGGCTACCTCAGCCAGGTCCACTCCAGCCGCGACCTTGAAATTGATATGGTGAAACAGATGCACGAGAAATATGAGGTATGATTTCCAGCTTTAAGTAATTTATACACATATCCTGCCAGCCCCCAAGTCTATGGGCTATGATAAGATTGAATAGATTGTAGATTTTTAGAAAAAGCCATAAACTTCTGTCCTAGAGTCCCTCCTTGTCCGGTTTAAATTTAAACCGGATGTTTGCTTAACTGGGAGTTTTGAATCCTTAGTCCCCAAGGGCCGGTTTAATCCGCAGGAATGAGCCGGTCTTATTTGCCTTTGTATAAGAAAAGAGAGCTTAACAGTATAGCCCCCATGAGTCGGTCGGGACTGTTTACAGCACTTCCGGCTCATGATAAAAAATATACAAGCGATATGCATTAGCCCCCAAGTGCCAAGTAGTCTTGCTTGCAAAGTACTTGGGACTTTATTCATAAGAGCCGTTGTCTTAAAAATTGCTTCGATAGACATTAGCCCCCAAGTGTCAAGTGTTGTTGCTGGCAAAAGACTTGGGACTTGTATTATTGTAATCTGGATATAAATATTGACAATCCTGTACCTTATACAGGCTGCCACTGCTGAACTGGAATCCCAATTGAATGATGCCAAGACTCGGCTGGTGACTCAGGAAACTGAGACCCAGAAGGCTGAGTCGAAATTCCAGTTTAGCGTGGCTGAGTCGGAAAAACTGAAGACCAGCTTTGAAGCAGAGAAAAAGACTTGGGCGGATGAAAAGATGGTTTTAACGCAACATGCTGAGAAGGCAGAAGCAGCGCTTCAAGAGGTGACCACTGAGCTTACCGGTTTAAAACACCGTGTAACTCAGATGGTTTCAGCTATCTTTGGTAAGCCGCCTTGCCAATCATCAAAAATGAATCATTATTCTGATCACATAACCCACCATTTAATCATTCTGTGATATGTCCAGGTCCCAGGAGCAGCAATCTCAATCAAGACATGCTGGTGAAGCTTAAAGCTGTGTATACACTTGTCGAACAGCTGTACACTAGGACTCAACGTGCATTAGCCGCCATTTCGCCAACAGGTCAAGCACCAACTATGCTGATAGATGTGTTGAAGAAACTCTCTGTGGTGCCTGTGAGATTTGATGAAATAAAGCGATCATCTGCAAGAGCCGGCGCCGTAACAGCTTTGAGCCGGGCCAAGGCATGGGTACCAGAGCTTGACCCGTCTGAGGTAGCCACTGGTTACCCGAGCTTGAAAGAAGATGGTACACCTTTCGATCAGAAAGACTTCTCAGCCTGCGTAAAGGAAATTCGTCCAATGGCCACTCTGATTGCCAATGATTCAGACCTCTCCAAGAACCATCCAACTTATGATCAGGAGAATAAGAAGATGCCAACTCCAGCTTACAAAGTGATGGACCTAATCCCGCCAATCCGTAAGCACACCTTTGCTCCTGAAGTCGATCCGTCTGAGCTTATAGATGATGAGGCTGAATTTGAAGCTTTATCTAGCATCGATTGGTCATCACCAACTTTTTAGACGGTGGAAGAAGACGAAGAGCTGGCAAAGGATGATGCCGAAGACTCCGAGCAGCAAGGCCAAGAAGACTGAACCGCCGGGCGGCTCTAAAACTTGACCTTTTGAAAAACAATTTGATCTCATTTGGCCCATGGAGGCATGTAACAGGGTAGTAAAACTTTAACTTTGCCGTGCCATCGTGCATGTTCTGCTTTGCATGAGAATGCCAATTGAATATCTGCCACTGATGTTTATCATATCAGCTTTTTGATTCTATTCCTGTATGAAAAAAGAGATCACAAGTGTCCCACGGTTTACCGCAGGACGGGTCATAATGCCCAATACATAATCACTAGAAACTGAAATAGCTTATAACCAGAACTGGCTTAACTATAACAAAATATGTCATACCTGTGATATTTGATCACACTGTTGGTTTACCAAGCCAGTAGAATAAGGGTGATAACCCAAAACTTAAGCACTGGTAATTATCATATATAGCCGGCTTATGAATAAAGCCAAGTCGGGTTAATAAACACCAGATTTATTTTATTTCATACTGGCGACTTATAGTCAAAAGCCAGGCCAGGTCAATAAACACCGGATATTAACTTATCATATACTGATAACTTATAGTTAACAGCCAAGCCGGGTTAATAAACACCGGCGAATTGTGATAATAAAACTTTATAAGCTTCATTCGATAAACCTCAAAAAAATTGTCAAATAAAAACAAACAAAAAACGAGGCTTTTCATGGGCTGCCAGGCCGAAAAATCGAGGCTTTTCACGGGCTGCCAGGCCACTGAGTTAAACCGTTTTACAAACCTTATAAGATGGACCTCACATAACCAATCGTCATTTTAACTTTGACAAGTTCAGGGTCTGCAGAAGATTGACTTGTCAAACGTTTGGCGGGTCATTCCAGGAATACCTAGGCGGAGTGGCTTACTTAAAAAGGCAGGATAACCCGGGGTTTTAGGTGAATACACCTGGCTTCCAAGCCTGGCTTTTAAGCCTATCACAAGGGTTATAGCAACTCTTGTTCTTTAGAACAAAAGGAGCCCCCAAGCAATATATCTGAGCTATGCTCAATGGGCACCTATGTTTGAGTTGTGCTTTTGCAACAGACTCTCTTTGGTCCCTTTAATCTGGGTAGCAAGCCCCCAAGTTTTTGTGTGTGGCCGATAATCCGGATCAAAGGGTAATCATAACTTTGCTTTTATAAAGCAAAAGCCCCTATGTGACTGAAACCTCATTGTTTAAAGAGAAAACGACAGAGGCCCTGCTTTAGCAGGGATGCCGACTTTATTATATTGATCATAATATATACATTGTCAAAATATGTACATCAGAAGAGCCTGTGGCTCAGGTGTAATAAGGCCGAAGATGAGCAATATTCCACGGCCGGTGGGTCTCCTCCTCCGACTTACGTGAGTCTTTTTGCTCTCGAACATCGATAAGGTAGTATGACCCATTGTTCAGATTCTTGCTGACCACAAAGGGTCCTTCCCAAGGTGGGGATAACTTGTGCATATCAGACTGA
Organism: Thinopyrum obtusiflorum; assembly: GCA_036873465.1. Taxonomy (NCBI): domain Eukaryota; kingdom Viridiplantae; phylum Streptophyta; class Magnoliopsida; order Poales; family Poaceae; genus Thinopyrum; species Thinopyrum obtusiflorum. Next base: position 44,289 of record JAAAWM010010719.1, read on the forward strand.
TCCTGGATAAGCCGGAGCACCAGATCGCCTTCTTGGAAAGTTCTGGTTTTAACCCGGCGGCTGTGGTAACGGCGCAGATCTTGTTGGTAAATCGCCGAACGAGCCGCCGCTATGTCCCGCTTCTCATCTAACAGGTCAAGTGCTTCCTGACATGCTTTTTCATTGTCAGCTTCAACATAAGCCGCCACGCGAGGTGAGTTGTGAGGATGTCACTAGGGAGAACCGCCTCTGCTCCGTAGACCATAAAAAAGGTGTATAACCCGTAGACCTGTTGGGGTGGTGTTAATGCTCCATAACACGGAAGGTAACTCCTCCACCCAACAACCTGGCATTCTCTGTAAAGGAACCATAAGCCGGGGCTTGATACCCCGCAGAATCTCTTGATTTGCTCTCTCAGCTTGACCATTAGATTGGGGGTGAGCCACTGACGATACATCAAGCCGGATATGCTCACGTTGACAAAATTCTTTCATAACACCCTTGGAGAGATTAGTGCCATTGTCTGTTATAATGCTGTGTGGAAAGCCAAAACGAAAAATCACCTTCTTCATGAATTTAATCGCCGTGGCTGCATCACACTTACTGACCGGCTCTGCCTCGACCCACTTAGTGAACTTATCAACCGCCACCAAGAGGTGGGTCTTTTTATCCTTGGACCTCTTGAAAGGCCCAACCATATCAAGCCCCCAAGTTGCAAACGGCCAAGTGATTGGGATCATTCTCAGCTCCTGAGCCGGAACATGAGCTCGACGTGAAAACTTCTGACAACCGTCACATTTTCTGACCAAGTCCTCAGCATCAGCATGAGCCGTCAGCCAGTAGAAACCATGACGAAAAGCCTTGGCTACCAGCGATTTAGAGCCGGCATGATGACCACAATCTCCTTCGTGGATCTCATGCAGAATCTCACAGCCTTCTTCCGGAGAAACGCAACGCTGAAACGCCCTGTAACACTGCAATGGTGCAGCTCCCCATTGACAATCGTCATTGACTTAGACCGTCGGGTTATCTGCCTGGCCAAGGTCTCATCCTCAGGTAACTCACCCCGGGTCATGTAAGCCAAATAGGGCACTGTCCAGTCAGTAATAGCATGAAGAGCCGCCACCAGTTGTGCTTCCGGGTCAGGAATAGCAAGGTCCTCCTCCATAGGCAACTTAACCGAAGGATTGAGTAGAACATCCAGGAACGTATTCGGCGGCACCGGCTTACGCTGAGAGCCTAGCCGGCTTAGATTATCAGCCGCCTCATTCTTCCTTCGATCAATATGCTCAACTTGGTAACCCTTGAAATAACCTGCAATGGCATCGACCTCTCGACGATAAGCCGCCATAAGCTGATCCTTGGAATCCCAAGTACCAGAGACCTGTTGGGCCACCAAATCTGAATCGCCAAAGCATCTCACCTGGCTTAAATTCATCTCCTTAGCCATCCGAAGACCATGGAGCAGGGCCTCATACTCTGCTGCATTGTTAGTACAAGGGAACATTATCCGGAGGACATAAGAAAATTTGTCACCTCGTGGGGAAGTTAAGACAACTCCAGCCCCCGAGCCCTCCAACTGTCTAGATCCATCAAAGTGAATAGTCCAATATGTGTTATCCGGCTTTTCCTCAGGCGCCTGCAACTCTGTCCAGTCATTGATGAAATCCACAAGTGCCTGGGATTTGATGGCTGTTCGAGGCACATATTTTAACCCGTGAGGTCCAAGCTCAATGGCCCATTTAGCAACCCGGCCCGTGGCCTCCCTGTTTTGGACGATGTCTCCTAAAGGGGCAGAACTGACCACAGTAATAGGATGACCCTGAAAATATTGCTTAAGCTTCCGGCTTGCCATGAAGACCCCGTACACCAGCTTCTGCCAGTGTGGATATCTCTGCTTGGACTCGATAAGCACCTCACTGATGTAATAAACCGGCCGTTGAACCAGATATTCCTTGCCTGCCTCCTTTCTTTCCACTATAATAGCCACACTAACAGCTCGGCTATTAGCAGCCACATATAACAATAGAGGCTCTTTATCAATAGGAGCAGCAAGAACCGGCGGCTTAGCCAATTGCTTCTTAAGTGCTTCAAACGCCTCATTAGCAGCATCACTCCAAACGAAGTCATCCCTCTTCTTCATCATCTGATATAGAGGGATGGCTTTTTCTCCAAGGCGGCTTATGAACCGGCTCAAAGCTGCAATCTGACCCGCCAGGCGTTGGACGTCGTTGACACAATTCGGCTTAGCCAGGGAGGTAATAGCCTTGATCTTCTCTGGGTTAGCTTCAATGCCCCTGTTAGAAACCAGAAAACCCAAGAGCTTACCCGTCGGCACACCAAAAACACATTTAGCCGGATTAAGCATCATCTTGTAGACCCGAAGGTTGTCAAATGTCTCCTTCAAATCATCAATCAGGGTCTCCTTCTTTCTTGACTTCACCACAATGTCATCGACATAAGCATGAACATTGCGCCCAATCTGATTGTGAAGGCAATTTTGCACACACCACTGATAAGTCGCCTGGGCACTCTTGAGCCCAAAAGGCATAGACACATAGCAGAAGGCTCCAAACAGAGTAATGAAAGTTGTCTTCTCCTGGTCCTTAACTGCCATCTTGATCTGATGATAACCAGAATAAGCATCCAAAAAACTCAAACGCTCACAACCCGCCGTAGCATCAATGATCTGATCAATACGAGGGAGAGCAAACGGATCAGTCGGACAAGCCTTGTTCAAGTCTGTGTAATCCACACACATCCGCCAAGTGCCATTCTTCTTGAGTACCAGCACCGGGTTAGCCAACCATTCAGGATGGAAAACTTCGACGATAAACCCGGCTGCCAAGAGCCGGGCCACTTCCTCTCCAATGGCTTTCCGCCTCTCCTCATTAAATCGGCGAAGAAACTGTTTGACCGGCTTAAATTTTGGATCAATATTAAGAGTGTGCTCAGCGAGTTCCCTCGGTACACCCGGCATGTCTGAAGGCTTCCATGCAAAGATGTCCCGGTTCTCACGGATGAACTCGATGAGCGCGCTTTCCTATTTTGGATCCAGATTGGCACTGATACTGATCTGCTTCAATGAATCGCCAGGAACGAAATCAACCATTTTAGTGTCATCTGTCGACTTAAATTTGAGTGAAGGATCCTGCTCTGTGGTTGGCTTCTTTAGAGACGTCATGTCCGCCGGGTCAACATTATCCTTATAAAAATTCAGCTCCTCCGTAGCACAAACAGACTCAGCTTAAGCAGCGTCTCCTTCCTCACACTCCAAGGCTATCTTCCGGCTTCCATGCACCATGATGGTTCCCTTGTAACCCGGCATTTTGAGCTGCAGATACACATAACAAGGCCGCGCCATGAACTTGGCGTAGGCCGGCCGTCCAAACAGAGCGTGATACGGGATGTGGATCTTGACCACTTCAAAGGTCAATGTCTCCGACCTAGAGTCATGATCATCTCCAAAAACAACTTCCAGAGCTATCTTACCAACCGGGTAGGCCGACTTGCCAGGCACCACGCCATAGAAAACCGTGTTTGATGGCTTAAGATTTTTATCAGTCAACCCCATGTGGCGGAAAGTTTCATAATAAAGAATATTGATGCTGCTCCCTCCGTCCATGAGTACCTTGGTGAACTTATACCCTCCGACCTGAGGTGCGACCACCAGAGCCAAGTGACCCAGATTATAAACCCGGGGCGGGTGATCTTCCCGACTCCACACAATGGACTGCTCAGACCAGCGCAAGTAACGGGGAACTGCCAGCTCAACAGCATTGACTGCCCTCTTATGAAGCTTCTGGTCACGCTTACATAAGCTAGTGGTGAAGACATGATACTGTCCACTATTCAACTGCTTCGGGTTGCTTTGATAACCAGACTGTTGCTGCTGTTGACTCCCCTGATTACTCTGCTGATTGTAACCACCCTGGTTGCCGTGATTGCCTTGATTTCCATGTAATCAAGAGCTAGAGCCGCCACCGCCGTAACCCGGTCCATGAGAGCCGGATCCTGAGCCGCCACCTGGCCCATAGTTGTCTTGAAAAAGATTTGAATTTTTGAACTCCTTCATAATGAAGCAATCCTTCCAGAGGTGGCCAGACGGTCTTTCTCATGTACCATGCCTTGGGCAGGGCTGATTTAGCAGCTGCTCAAGGTTGACACCTGATCCTCCAGTCTGTGGGGGCGGTTTACCTTTACGATGCTGGCCATTATTCTGTGCATTGGTGTTAGCCACAAAGTCCAAACTATTATCAGCCTTGCGCTTACCATTGCCTCCTTGATTCGCCGGATTATGCTGCTGCCCCCTGGTGCTGCTGCTCTTCTTTCCCTTTCTCGGCTTTTCATCGTCAGACTCGGGGTCCTTGGTACCATCAGAGTCAGTGTATTTCACCAGAGCCGCCATGAGTGTCCCCATGTCATTACAGTGGCGCTTGAGCCGCCCTAACTTCTGCTTCAGGGGCGTGAACCAACAATTTTTCTCCAACGTTATGACTGCTGAATCGGCATTGATGCGGTCCGACGAATGCAGGATTGTTGAAACCCGGCGCACCCAATGGGTTGTCGACTCACCTTCTTCTTGGACACAGGAGGCCAAATCCAATTTGACATGGGCTGCGTGCACGTATCTTTAAAGTTCTGGATAAACCGGGCCTTTAACTTGGCCCATGACCCAATGGAGTTTGCCGGCAACCCCTTCAACCAAGTACGGGCTGTCCCTTCCAACATCATGGTGAAGTACTTAGCGCACGTGGCATCATCAACATCCAGCAGCTCCATCGCCATCTCGTAACTCTCGACCCATGCCTCCGAAGGTAAGTCGGCAGTGTAATTGGGCACCTTACAGG
>JAAAWM010010720.1:0-49159 GCA_036873465.1 Thinopyrum obtusiflorum
ATTTCAAATGCTTCTACACAATCATCATCAAAGACAAAAGGTATATCTTTTTGCAAGAGATTAGTCAGAGGCCGAGAAATTTTTGAGAAGTCCTTAATGAACCTCCTATAGAAACCGGCATGACCAAGGAAACTTCTTATACCTTTGATGTCCTTAGGACACGGCATCTTTTCAATAGCATCAACTTTAGCTTTATCAACTCCAATACCTCTTTCAAAAATTTTATGCCCCAAGACAATGCCTTCATTAACCATAAAGTGGCACTTCTCCCAGTTCAAGACAAGATTAGTTTCTTCACATCTCTGCAAAACTCGATCAAGGTTGCTCAAGCAATCATCAAAAGAAGATCCATAGACGGAGAAATCATCCATGAAAACCTCACATATCTTTTCACAAAAGTCAGAGAATATAGCCATCATGCATCTTTGAAAGGTAGCAGGTGCATTACATAAACCAAAAGGCATACGTCTATAAGCAAAAGTACCAAAAGGGCAAGTAAAAGTGGTCTTTGCTTGATCATCAGCTGACACAGGTATTTGAGAGAAGCCAGAGTAACCATCTAGAAAGCAAAAATGTGTATGTTTGGATAATCTTTCTAGCATTTGATCAATGAAAGGTAAGGGTTAATGATCTTTTTTAGTAGCCTTATTTAATTTGTGAAAATCAATTACCATCCTATAACCTGTAATAATTCTTTGCGGGATCAATTCATCTTTATCATTAGGAACGACAGTAATACCTCCCTTCTTAGGGACACAATGGACAGGACTTACCCACTGACTATCAGCAACGGGATAAATAATACCTGCCTCAAGGAGCTTTAGTATTTCCTTTCTTACCACTTCCTTCATCTTGGGATTTAGCCGTCGTTGATGATCAATAACTGGTTTGGCATCTTTCTCCAAATTTATTTTGTGTTGGCATAGAGTGGGACTAATGCCCTTAAGATCATCAAGAGTATATCCAATAGCAGCACGGTGCTTCTTCAGAGTTTTCAATAATTTCTCTTCTTCTTTCTCTGAAAGGTTAGCACTAATAATAACAGGATATATCTTCTTTTCATCAAGATAAGCATATTTAAGAGTATCAGGTAATGGTTTAAGCTCAAACACGGGATCACCCTTAGGTGGAGGGGGATCCCCTAGGATTTCAACAGGCAAGTTGTGTTTCAGAATAGGTCCATGTTTAAAGAATACTTCATCTATTTCCCTTCTTTCATTCATAAACATATCATTTTCATGGTCAAGCAAATATTGTTCTAAAGGATCATTAGGAGGCACAACAATAGAAGCAAGACCAATAATTTCATCCTTACTAGGCAATTCCTCATCACGAGGTTGTCTACGAAATTTAGAGAAATTAAACTCATGAGACATATCATCCAAACCAATAGTAACAACATCTTTCTTGCAGTCTATCTTAGCATTAACAGTGTTCAAGAAGGGTCTACCAAATATAATGGGACAAAGGCTATCTTGTGGGGAACCAAGAACAAGAAAATCAGCAGGATATTTAGCTTTCCCACACAAGACTTCAACATCTCTAACAATCCCAATTGGTGAAATAGTATCTCTATTGGCAAGTTTAATGGTAACATCGATATCTTCTAACTCAGCGGGTGCAATATCATGCATAATCTCTTGATATAAAGAAATAGGTATTGCTCTAGCACTAGCACCCATATCACATAAGCCATGATAACAATGATCTCCTATTTTAACAGAAATAACAGGCATGCCTACAACAGGTCTATGTTTATCTTTACCACCAGGCTTAGCAATTCTAGCTGTTTCCTCACAAAAGTAAATAACATGCCCATCAATATTATCAGCCAAGAGATCTTTAACAATAGCAATATTAGGTTCAACTTTAACTTGCTCAGGAGGTGTATGAGTTCTAATATTACTTTTACGAACCACAGTTGAAGCTTTAGCATGATCTTTTATTCTAACAGGAAAAGGTGGTTTTTCAACATAAGCAGTAGGAACAACAGGATCATTATAAGTGATAGTCTTTTCTTCAACTTTAATAGGTACAACTACTTTTACTTCAACGGGAGGATTATATTTAAACCACTTCTCCTTAGGGCCCCCCCCCCCCCCCCCCCCCCCCCCCCCCCCCCCCCCCCCCCCCCCCCCCCCCCCCCCCCCCCCCCCCCCCCCCCCCCCCCCCCCCCCCCCCCCCCCCCCCCCCCCCCCCCCCCCCCCCCCCCCCCCCCCCCCCCCCCCCCCCCCCCCCCCCCCCCCCCCCCCCCCCCCCCCCCCCCCCCCCCCCCCCCCCCCCCCCCCCCCCCCCCCCCCCCCCCCCCCCCCCCCCCCCCCCCCCCCCCCCCCCCCCCCCCCCCCCCCCCCCCCCCCCCCCCCCCCCCCCCCCCCCCCCCCCCCCCCCCCCCCCCCCCCCCCCCCCCCCCCCCCCCCCCCCCCCCCCCCCCCCCCCCCCCCCCCCCCCCCCCCCCCCCCCCCCCCCCCCCCCCCCCCCCCCCCCCCCCCCCCCCCCCCCCCCCCCCCCCCCCCCCCCCCCCCCCCCCCCCCCCCCCCCCCCCCCCCCCCCCCCCCCCCCCCCCCCCCCCCCCCCCCCCCCCCCCCCCCCCCCCCCCCCCCCCCCCCCCCCCCCCCCCCCCCCCCCCCCCCCCCCCCCCCCCCCCCCCCCCCCCCCCCCCCCCCCCCCCCCCCCCCCCCCCCCCCCCCCCCCCCCCCCCCCCCCCCCCCCCCCCCCCCCCCCCCCCCCCCCCCCCCCCCCCCCCCCCCCCCCCCCCCCCCCCCCCCCCCCCCCCCCCCCCCCCCCCCCCCCCCCCCCCCCCCCCCCCCCCCCCCCCCCCCCCCCCCCCCCCCCCCCCCCCCCCCCCCCCCCCCCCCCCCCCCCCCCCCCCCCCCCCCCCCCCCCCCCCCCCCCCCCCCCCCCCCCCCCCCCCCCCCCCCCCCCCCCCCCCCCCCCCCCCCCCCCCCCCCCCCCCCCCCCCCCCCCCCCCCCCCCCCCCCCCCCCCCCCCCCCCCCCCCCCCCCCCCCCCCCCCCCCCCCCCCCCCCCCCCCCCCCCCCCCCCCCCCCCCCCCCCCCCCCCCCCCCCCCCCCCCCCCCCCCCCCCCCCCCCCCCCCCCCCCCCCCCCCCCCCCCCCCCCCCCCCCCCCCCCCCCCCCCCCCCCCCCCCCCCCCCCCCCCCCCCCCCCCCCCCCCCCCCCCCCCCCCCCCCCCCCCCCCCCCCCCCCCCCCCCCCCCCCCCCCCCCCCCCCCCCCCCCCCCCCCCCCCCCCCCCCCCCCCCCCCCCCCCCCCCCCCCCCCCCCCCCCCCCCCCCCCCCCCCCCCCCCCCCCCCCCCCCCCCCCCCCCCCCCCCCCCCCCCCCCCCCCCCCCCCCCCCCCCCCCCCCCCCCCCCCCCCCCCCCCCCCCCCCCCCCCCCCCCCCCCCCCCCCCCCCCCCCCCCCCCCCCCCCCCCCCCCCCCCCCCCCCCCCCCCCCCCCCCCCCCCCCCCCCCCCCCCCCCCCCCCCCCCCCCCCCCCCCCCCCCCCCCCCCCCCCCCCCCCCCCCCCCCCCCCCCCCCCCCCCCCCCCCCCCCCCGCACCCAAGCACCGGTCCACCCACATATCAAATTATCAAAGTACCGAACGCGACTCATATGAGCGTGATGAAAACTAGCTTGACGATAATTCCCATGTGTCCTCGGGAGCGCTTTTCTCTATATAAGAGTTTGTCCAGGCTTGTCCTTTGCTACAAAAAGGATTGGGCCACCTTGCTGCACTTTATTTACACTTGTTACTTGCTACCCGTTACAAATTACCTTATCACAAAACCATCTGTTACCTATAATTTCAGTGCTTACAGAGAATACCTTGCTGAAAACCGCTTGTCATTTCCTTCTGCTCCTCGTTGGGTTCGACACTCTTACTTATCGAAAGGACTACGATAGATCCCCTATACTTGTGGGTCATCAAGACTCTTCTCCGGCGCCGTTGCCGGGGAGTGAAGCGCCTTTGGTAGGTGGAATTTGGTAAGGAAAAATTTATATAGTGTGCTGAAATTTACTGTCACTTGTTACTATGGAAAGTAATCCTTTGAGGAGCTTGTTCGGGGTATCTTCAGCCCGACCAGTAGAGCAAATAGTTGCTCCTCAACCTACTGAACCTACTGAAAATGTTTACTTTGAAATTCCTTCAGGTATGATAGAGAAACTGCTAGCTAATCCTTTTGCAGGAGATGGAACATTGCATCCTGATTTACACTTAATCTATGTGGATGAAGTTTGTGGATTATTTAAGCTTGCAGGTATGCCCGATGATGTTATCAAGAAGAAGGTCTTCCCTTTATCTTTGAAGGGAGATGCATTGACATGGTATAGGCTATGTGATGATATGGGATCATGGGACTGCGATTGAAATTGGAATTTCATCAGAAGTTTTATCCTATGCATCTTGTTCATCGTGATCGTAATTATATATATAATTTTTGGCCTCGTGAAGGAGAAAGCATCGGCTCAAGCTTGGGGGAGGCTTAAGTCAATGTTATATTCATGCCCCAATCATGAGCTCTCAAGAGAAATGATTATTCAAAAATTTTATGCTTGGCTTTCTGACAACAATCGCTCCATGCTCGATACTTCTTGTACTGGTTCTTTTATGATGAAGACTATTGAATTCAAGTGGGATTTATTGGAAAGAATTAAACGCAACTTTGAAGATTGGGATCTCGACGAAGGTAAGGAGTCAGGTATAACACCTAAGTTTGATTGTGTTAAATCTTTTATCCCCCCCCCCCCCCCCCCCCCCCCCCCCCCCCCCCCCCCCCCCCCCCCCCCCCCCCCCCCCCCCCCCCCCCCCCCCCCCCCCCCCCCCCCCCCCCCCCCCCCCCCCCCCCCCCCCCCCCCCCCCCCCCCCCCCCCCCCCCCCCCCCCCCCCCCCCCCCCCCCCCCCCCCCCCCCCCCCCCCCCCCCCCCCCCCCCCCCCCCCCCCCCCCCCCCCCCCCCCCCCCCCCCCCCCCCCCCCCCCCCCCCCCCCCCCCCCCCCCCCCCCCCCCCCCCCCCCCCCCCCCCCCCCCCCCCCCCCCCCCCCCCCCCCCCCCCCCCCCCCCCCCCCCCCCCCCCCCCCCCCCCCCCCCCCCCCCCCCCCCCCCCCCCCCCCCCCCCCCCCCCCCCCCCCCCCCCCCCCCCCCCCCCCCCCCCCCCCCCCCCCCCCCCCCCCCCCCCCCCCCCCCCCCCCCCCCCCCCCCCCCCCCCCCCCCCCCCCCCCCCCCCCCCCCCCCCCCCCCCCCCCCCCCCCCCCCCCCCCCCCCCCCCCCCCCCCCCCCCCCCCCCCCCCCCCCCCCCCCCCCCCCCCCCCCCCCCCCCCCCCCCCCCCCCCCCCCCCCCCCCCCCCCCCCCCCCCCCCCCCCCCCCCCCCCCCCCCCCCCCCCCCCCCCCCCCCCCCCCCCCCCCCCCCCCCCCCCCCCCCCCCCCCCCCCCCCCCCCCCCCCCCCCCCCCCCCCCCCCCCCCCCCCCCCCCCCCCCCCCCCCCCCCCCCCCCCCCCCCCCCCCCCCCCCCCCCCCCCCCCCCCCCCCCCCCCCCCCCCCCCCCCCCCCCCCCCCCCCCCCCCCCCCCCCCCCCCCCCCCCCCCCCCCCCCCCCCCCCCCCCCCCCCCCCCCCCCCCCCCCCCCCCCCCCCCCCCCCCCCCCCCCCCCCCCCCCCCCCCCCCCCCCCCCCCCCCCCCCCCCCCCCCCCCCCCCCCCCCCCCCCCCCCCCCCCCCCCCCCCCCCCCCCCCCCCCCCCCCCCCCCCCCCCCCCCCCCCCCCCCCCCCCCCCCCCCCCCCCCCCCCCCCCCCCCCCCCCCCCCCCCCCCCCCCCCCCCCCCCCCCCCCCCCCCCCCCCCCCCCCCCCCCCCCCCCCGACCACGTGATCGCTGAAGACGGAGAATACTATGTGGACCATGAGTCCGTATGTTAGGAGATTATATTTGTAAGAGATAATTATTGTATATATGTAGCCGGTAGTGTCGGATAGATATACGAGAACCCCCCCCCCCCCCCCCCCCCCCCCCCCCCCCCCCCCCCCCCCCCCCCCCCCCCCCCCCCCCCCCCCCCCCCCCCCCCCCCCCCCCCCCCCCCCCCCCCCCTTACTAGCTAGCTAGCGTGTCTAGTCCTCTCTATACGTATGTATAGTACGTAGTATCGACCAAGCACGGACATAAGAGTGGACACTTCTCTCTATTAATTATAGATAGCTAACACAATATATGAAACACCTAAATTAACCCCCAAAACCCCCAACCCCCCCCCTTCAAAAAAAGACGCGTGGATGCCTATTGGTCCCGGTTGGTGCCACCAACCGGGACCAAGGGCCGTCCTGCCTGGGCTCCGCGCACAGGCCACGTGGAGGCCCATCTGTCCCGGTTCAACCGGGACTAAAGGGACAGGGCATTAGTACCGACCCTTTAGTCCCGGTTCAGGAACCGGGACAAAAGGCCCTTACGAACCGGGACAACAGGCCCTTTTTCTACTAGTGCATGAATATGATTTGTAAGTAGTTACGTTTGTTCCTGAGGACATGGGAAAAGTCTTGCTATAAGTAGTCATGTGAATTTGGTTTTCGTTCAATATTTTGATGAGATGTATGTTGTCATCCCTCTAGTGGTGTCATGTGAATGTTGACTACATGACACTTCACCACTGTTTGGGACTAGAGGGAGGCATTGGGAAGTAATAAGTAGATGATGGGTTGTTAGAGTGACAGAAGCTTAAACCCTAGTTTATGCGTTGCTTCGTAAGGGCTGATTTGGATCCATATGTCTCATGCTATGGTTAGGTTTACCTTAATACTTCTGTTGTAGTTGCGGATCCTTGCAATAGGGGTTAATCATAAGTGGGATGCTTGTCCAAGTAAGGGCAGTACCCAAGCACCGGTCCACCCACATATCAAATTATCAAAATACCGAACACGAATCATACGAGCGTGATGAAAACTATCTTGACGATAATTCCCATGCGTCCTCGGGAGCACTTTCCTTTATATAAGAGTTTGTCGAGGCTTGTCCTTTGCTACAAAAATGATTGGGCCATCTTGCTGCACCTTATTTACTTATATTACTTGTTACCCGTTACAAATTACCTTATCACAAAACTATCCGTTACCGATAATTTCAGTGCTTGCAGAGAATACCTTACTGAAAACTGCCTATCATTTCCTGCTGCTCCTCGTTGGGTTCGACACTCTTACTTATCAAAAAGGCTACGATAGATCCCCTACACTTGTGGGTCATCGAAGGGGAGACTAGGCTGGGTTCTGCTATGAAGACTCCATGCCTATGGCGGAAGGAGCTCATCAACCTTCCGAACTGGACGCCTCCGACTCCTCCTCCTCCTCCGGCGAGTCAGGGCACTCCGCCTCCTCCACCGGCGAGTCAGGGCACTCCGCCTCCTCCACCGCCTCCTCCTCCGGCGAGTGACGATCAGGGCACTCGGCCGGCTCCTTCTCCGGCGCGTGGCGGCACTCCGCCTCCTTCTCCGCCTGCGCCGGCGCGCCCGAGCAGCCAGCCTCCTCCTTCTTCGCCTCGTCAGCAAGGGCGGAAGAGACCTGCCGCCACTGCGGCTGCTCCGGCGCGTCGTAGTCCTTCTCCTCCGCCTCGTAAGCAAGTAAAGAAGAGAACCGCTCCGTCTGCTCTGCCGGTGTCTAGCATTACAGCCAGAGGCGGGAGGACATACAGATTCGGTCCTTCTCTGAAGACTCCAGAGAAGTTACCATACAAGAGGACCCCGAAGGAGAATGTCGAGATCGCGCGAGAAGAAGTGAGGAACTTCTTTGAAGGGGTGAAAGCAAAGAAACATCCATCTCCGGAGGAGAAGGTAGATCCGGTGAATGCGAAGCACACTCTGGCTGCCCTGACAAAACCACCCAAGTCTCCGCCGAAAGGAAACTATGAGCGCGTTATTGGAAAGGAATTTGTCGAAGAGGAGCTATCGGAAAGTACTGTCAGTGATCAAAGGCTTAAAGAACGACGAGCTGGGAAACAAATTGCACAGCTCGGCGAACAAGCGAAGCAATCGTGCCCCCCGCTCAAGGTGCCTAGCGACATCGTCGCTAATGATCCGAGGATGGTGCCCGGTTATAGCAATCTTGGAGATTACCTGCCCGACGATGTACATTATGATTTCATGGAGGTGTAGATACAAAGATACGAGTACGGGAAGCCTCTCGTCAAAGATGAAAGATCTCTGTCAACGATGATGCGAAGATTGCAGATTGGTACTTGAAAATCTGCAGAGAGTCTGGGGGGAGGAGTACTTTGTACGTGAGAGTTAAAAAGGAGCATGACCTCGTTGGAATTGATCTGTTGCCTGTTCCATTTGAGGAGTTCTTTCAGTTTTTCAATCAATTGGCCCTCGATAAAGCAACGGTCACCTGCTACTCTCTGTAAGTAGTACTACTTCTGTCATTAAGTCTCCCCCCCCCCCCCCCCCCCCCCCCCCCCCCCCCCCCCCCCCCCCCCCCCCCCCCCCCCCCCCCCCCCCCCCCCCCCCCCCCCCCCCCCCCCCCCCCCCCCCCCCCCCCCCCCCCCCCCCCCCCCCCCCCCCCCCCCCCCCCCCCCCCCCCTCGGGATCTTGTCCCTAACCAGAACCCCGCACTGAGCAACAAATGCCTTCTTTGTTCGGATGGGTTCAATAGGTTGGCCGTCGGGCGCGATTGCTATGATCTCAAACATTTCATCTGAGCTCAACTTTCTCTTCGGGCCTCGTCTCTTTACCTCAGTTGTGCTCGATCCGGAGGCCTAGAAAAAAGAACAAAGACTTAATTAATATGTGTACATACCAAAACAATGAATGCATCAATTAGCTAGTCAGCGCAGGCTTAACTATATATACCTAGCCGGACTCGGCTCGGTCGCCGGACTCGTTTCGGTCACCGGACCCGTCCTCACGTTCTTCTTCTTGCACCGGCATTAGGTCACCAGAGCCAGCTTCTTCACCCTCTCCTTCCAGAGTACCATCGGTGTCGTTGAGATACAACGAGACGGCATCACTTCCTTCTGCGATTATGTCCCTCAACAACGCTTCTCTTGCTTCGTCTCGGGCGATAGTGTCCATAGTTTCTACAAATATTTACAACATGGCAATTATTATTCAAACATGACAAATGGATATATTAGTGGCAAACGTAGAACTAGCCTCTTTTTTCTCGACAAACCTATTCAGGCCTTTCTTCCACCTCCTGAATAGGTCTGCCATCCTCTTAAGAGCAAAAGACTTGATTAATTGCTCTTGAACTGGCTTCTCCGGATCATCCTCTGGCGGTAGGGTGAAATTTGACTTCAGCTCAGTCCAAAGATCATTTTTCTGCAGATCATTGACATAAGACACCTCAGGGTCTTTGTTCTTATGCTTATACCATTGCTGGATGCTGATCGGGATCTTGTCCCTAACCAGAACCCCGCACTGAGCAACAAATGCCTTCTTTGTTCGGATGGGTTCAATAGGTTGGCCGTCGGGCGCCCCCCCCCCCCCCCCCCCCCCCCCCCCCCCCCCCCCCCCCCCCCCCCCCCCCCCCCCCCCCCCCCCCCCCCCCCCCCCCCCCCCCCCCCCCCCCCCCCCCCCCCCCCCCCCCCCCCCCCCCCCCCCCCCCCCCCCCCCCCCCCCCCCCCCCCCCCCCCCCCCCCCCCCCCCCCCCCCCCCCCCCCCCCCCCCCCCCCCCCCCCCCCCCCCCCCCCCCCCCCCCCCCCCCCCCCCCCCCCCCCCCCCCCCCCCCCCCCCCCCCCCCCCCCCCCCCCCCCCCCCCCCCCCCCCCCCCCCCCCCCCCCCCCCCCCCCCCCCCCCCCCCCCCCCCCCCCCCCCCCCCCCCCCCTCATCACGGTCTCCTTCTTGCACCGGCATTGGGTCACCGGAGCCGTCCTCATGTTCTTCTTCTTGCACCGGCATTAGGTCACCGTAGCCAGCTTGTTCACCCTCTCCTTCCAGACCATCGGTTTCGTTGAGAAACAACGAGATGGCATCACTTCCTTCTGCGATTATGTCCCTCAACAACGCTTCTTTTGTTGCTTCGTCTAGGGCGGTGTCCATAGTTTCTACAAATATTTACAACATGGCAATTATTATTCAAACATGACAGATGGATATATTAGTGCCAAACGTAGAACTAGCTACCTAATCATAGTAAGCTATCGGGAGGGGGTATATATCGACAACGACGACACTACATCTATGTCCCTCGACGACCCTCGTTCCCGATAAAAAAAGAGGAAGAAGAAGAAAAAAAAGAGGAGAAGAAAGAATAGAGGAGAAGATCTCCTCTATTCTTTCTTCTCCTCTTTTTTTTCTTCTTCCTCTTCTTTTTTTATCCTCTTCTTCCTCTCATGTTCGATAGGATCGCCGAGGGGTCGGGAGGTTGCCTAGTGTCAAGGGATTCAACAAAACCATGTCTTCATCATTAGGCGAAAGTAACATGTGCATGATGGTACGAAGCTCTTCAAAGTTGTTCTGGAACGGAGTCCCAGATAGGATAATTCGCTTTTTGGTACAAAGTTCAGCAAGAGCCTTCCGAATATCGCTATTTGGAAGGCCTTTGCTGAATTCGTACCAAAAGGCGGATTATTCTATCCGGGACTCCATTCCAGAACAACTTTGCAGAACTTCGTACCAACATGCCCTGGTTACTTCCGGCTAATGATGAAGGCATGGATTTCTTCAATACTTTGACACTAGGAAACCTCTCTCGACCCCTCGGCGATCCTCGACCCCTCGAACCCTCGACGACCCTGGAACCCTCGACCCCTAGACGACCCTCTTCTTCCTCTCATGTTCGAGAGGATCGCCGAGGGGTCGGGAGGTTGCCTCCCCCCCCCCCCCCCCCCCCCCCCCCCCCCCCCCCCCCCCCCCCCCCCCCCCCCCCCCCCCCCCCCCCCCCCCCCCCCCCCCCCCCCCCCCCCCCCCCCCCCCCCCCCCCCCCCCCCCCCCCCCCCCCCCCCCCCCCCCCCCCCCCCCCCCCCCCCCCCCCCCCCCCCCCCCCCCCCCCCCCCCCCCCCCCCCCCCCCCCCCCCCCCCCCCCCCCCCCCCCCCCCCCCCCCCCCCCCCCCCCCCCCCCCCCCCCCCCCCCCCCCCCCCCCCCCCCCCCCCCCCCCCCCCCCCCCCCCCCCCCCCCCCCCCCCCCCCCCCCCCCCCCCCCCCCCCCCCCCCCCCCCCCCCCCCCCCCCCCCCCCCCCCCCCCCCCCCCCCCCCCCCCCCCCCCCCCCCCCCCCCCCCCCCCCCCCCCCCCCCCCCCCCCCCCCCCCCCCCCCCCCCCCCCCCCCCCCCCCCCCCCCCCCCCCCCCCCCCCCCCCCCCCCCCCCCCCCCCCCCCCCCCCCCCCCCCCCCCCCCCCCCCCCCCCCCCCCCCCCCCCCCCCCCCCCCCCCCCCCCCCCCCCCCCCCCCCCCCCCCAGGCGGCGACGACGGTGAGGTGGACCAGCCTGACGGCGTCGGAGGCGGCGGCGACGACGAGGTGGAGCAGCCTGACGGCTCGGCGGCGATGGCGACGAGGCAGAGTAGTGGGCGTCGGGCGGAGAAGAAAGGGATGGATTTTGGAGAAACTGCTAAGTGCTGCTTATATGGCAAAGCCTTTAGTCCCGGTTCGTGGCACAAACCGGGACTAATGCCCCCCTTTAGTCCCGGTTGGTGCCACCAACCGGGACCAAAGGCCAATTTTCAGCAGCCCAAAGGGCAGGAAGTGGCGGCCTTTGCTCCCGGTTGGTGGCACCAACCGGGACCAAAGGCCTTGTGCTGCCCCGCGCCCAAATGTTTAGTTCCACCTTGCTAGTTGAGAGGGAGCCGCACCTGTTTATAAGGTGCGGTGCGCCTTCCCTCTCGAGCTCCTCTCTAAAGCAGGCTTTCGGGCCTAACCGTGCAATCTGTGCCTGTGGGCCTAGTGGGCCTCCCGCGGGCCTGAATCCTGGCCCACGGTAGGGTTTCTAGTTGTATTCAGGCCGTGGGTGCCCAGTAGGTGGCACTTTTTTTGTTTTTTTGTTTCTACTTACAACAAAATACTTATTGTTGCTATATTTAATGGGGGGGGGGGGGGGGGGGGGGGGGGGGGGGGGGGGGGGGGGGGGGGGGGGGGGGGGGGGGGGGGGGGGGGGGGGGGGGGGGGGGGGGGGGGGGGGGGGGGGGGGGGGGGGGGGGGGGGGGGGGGGGGGGGGGGGGGGGGGGGGGGGGGGGGGGGGGGGGGGGGGGGGGGGGGGGGGGGGGGGGGGGGGGGGGGGGGGGGGGGGGGGGGGGGGGGGGGGGGGGGGGGGGGGGGGGGGGGGGGGGGGGGGGGGGGGGGGGGGGGGGGGGGGGGGGGGGGGGGGGGGGGGGGGGGGGGGGGGGGGGGGGGGGGGGGGGGGGGGGGGGGGGGGGGGGGGGGGGGGGGGGGGGGGGGGGGGGGGGGGGGGGGGGGGGGGGGGGGGGGGGGGGGGGGGGGGGGGGGGGGGGGGGGGGGGGGGGGGGGGGGGGGGGGGGGGGGGGGGGGGGGGGGGGGGGGGGGGGGGGGGGGGGGGGGGGGGGGGGGGGGGGGGGGGGGGGGGGGGGGGGGGGGGGGGGGGGGGGGGGGGGGGGGGGGGGGGGGGGGGGGGGGGGGGGGGGGGGGGGGGGGGGGGGGGGGGGGGGGGGGGGGGGGGGGGGGGGGGGGGGGGGGGGGGGGGGGGGGGGGGGGGGGGGGGGGGGGGGGGGGGGGGGGGGGGGGGGGGGGGGGGGGGGGGGGGGGGGGGGGGGGGGGGGGGGGGGGGGGGGGGGGGGGGGGGGGGGGGGGGGGGGGGGGGGGGGGGGGGGGGGGGGGGGGGGGGGGGGGGGGGGGGGGGGGGGGGGGGGGGGGGGGGGGGGGGGGGGGGGGGGGGGGGGGGGGGGGGGGGGGGGGGGGGGGGGGGGGGGGGGGGGGGGGGGGGGGGGGGGGGGGGGGGGGGGGGGGGGGGGGGGGGGGGGGGGGGGGGGGGGGGGGGGGGGGGGGGGGGGGGGGGGGGGGGGGGGGGGGGGGGGGGGGGGGGGGGGGGGGGGGGGGGGGGGGGGGGGGGGGGGGGGGGGGGGGGGGGGGGGGGGGGGGGGGGGGGGGGGGGGGGGGGGGGGGGGGGGGGGGGGGGGGGGGGGGGGGGGGGGGGGGGGGGGGGGGGGGGGGGGGGGGGGGGGGGGGGGGGGGGGGGGGGGGGGGGGGGGGGGGGGGGGGGGGGGGGGGGGGGGGGGGGGGGGGGGGGGGGGGGGGGGGGGGGGGGGGGGGGGGGGGGGGGGGGGGGGGGGGGGGGGGGGGGGGGGGGGGGGGGGGGGGGGGGGGGGGGGGGGGGGGGGGGGGGGGGGGGGGGGGGGGGGGGGGGGGGGGGGGGGGGGGGGGGGGGGGGGGGGGGGGGGGGGGGGGGGGGGGGGGGGGGGGGGGGGGGGGGGGGGGGGGGGGGGGGGGGGGGGGGGGGGGGGGGGGGGGGGGGGGGGGGGGGGGGGGGGGGGGGGGGGGGGGGGGGGGGGGGGGGGGGGGGGGGGGGGGGGGGGGGGGGGGGGGGGGGGGGGGGGGGGGGGGGGGGGGGGGGGGGGGGGGGGGGGGGGGGGGGGGGGGGGGGGGGGGGGGGGGGGGGGGGGGGGGGGGGGGGGGGGGGGGGGGGGGGGGGGGGGGGGGGGGGGGGGGGGGGGGGGGGGGGGGGGGGGGGGGGGGGGGGGGGGGGGGGGGGGGGGGGGGGGGGGGGGGGGGGGGGGGGGGGGGGGGGGGGGGGGGGGGGGGGGGGGGGGGGGGGGGGGGGGGGGGGGGGGGGGGGGGGGGGGGGGGGGGGGGGGGGGGGGGGGGGGGGGGGGGGGGGGGGGGGGGGGGGGGGGGGGGGGGGGGGGGGGGGGGGGGGGGGGGGGGGGGGGGGGGGGGGGGGGGGGGGGGGGGGGGGGGGGGGGGGGGGGGGGGGGGGGGGGGGGGGGGGGGGGGGGGGGGGGGGGGGGGGGGGGGGGGGGGGGGGGGGGGGGGGGGGGGGGGGGGGGGGGGGGGGGGGGGGGGGGGGGGGGGGGGGGGGGGGGGGGGGGGGGGGGGGGGGGGGGGGGGGGGGGGGGGGGGGGGGGGGGGGGGGGGGGGGGGGGGGGGGGGGGGGGGGGGGGGGGGGGGGGGGGGGGGGGGGGGGGGGGGGGGGGGGGGGGGGGGGGGGGGGGGGGGGGGGGGGGGGGGGGGGGGGGGGGGGGGGGGGGGGGGGGGGGGGGGGGGGGGGGGGGGGGGGGGGGGGGGGGGGGGGGGGGGGGGGGGGGGGGGGGGGGGGGGGGGGGGGGGGGGGGGGGGGGGGGGGGGGGGGGGGGGGGGGGGGGGGGGGGGGGGGGGGGGGGGGGGGGGGGGGGGGGGGGGGGGGGGGGGGGGGGGGGGGGGGGGGGGGGGGGGGGGGGGGGGGGGGGGGGGGGGGGGGGGGGGGGGGGGGGGGGGGGGGGGGGGGGGGGGGGGGGGGGGGGGGGGGGGGGGGGGGGGGGGGGGGGGGGGGGGGGGGGGGGGGGGGGGGGGGGGGGGGGGGGGGGGGGGGGGGGGGGGGGGGGGGGGGGGGGGGGGGGGGGGGGGGGGGGGGGGGGGGGGGGGGGGGGGGGGGGGGGGGGGGGGGGGGGGGGGGGGGGGGGGGGGGGGGGGGGGGGGGGGGGGGGGGGGGGGGGGGGGGGGGGGGGGGGGGGGGGGGGGGGGGGGGGGGGGGGGGGGGGGGGGGGGGGGGGGGGGGGGGGGGGGGGGGGGGGGGGGGGGGGGGGGGGGGGGGGGGGGGGGGGGGGGGGGGGGGGGGGGGGGGGGGGGGGGGGGGGGGGGGGGGGGGGGGGGGGGGGGGGGGGGGGGGGGGGGGGGGGGGGGGGGGGGGGGGGGGGGGGGGGGGGGGGGGGGGGGGGGGGGGGGGGGGGGGGGGGGGGGGGGGGGGGGGGGGGGGGGGGGGGGGGGGGGGGGGGGGGGGGGGGGGGGGGGGGGGGGGGGGGGGGGGGGGGGGGGGGGGGGGGGGGGGGGGGGGGGGGGGGGGGGGGGGGGGGGGGGGGGGGGGGGGGGGGGGGGGGGGGGGGGGGGGGGGGGGGGGGGGGGGGGGGGGGGGGGGGGGGGGGGGGGGGGGGGGGGGGGGGGGGGGGGGGGGGGGGGGGGGGGGGGGGGGGGGGGGGGGGGGGGGGGGGGGGGGGGGGGGGGGGGGGGGGGGGGGGGGGGGGGGGGGGGGGGGGGGGGGGGGGGGGGGGGGGGGGGGGGGGGGGGGGGGGGGGGGGGGGGGGGGGGGGGGGGGGGGGGGGGGGGGGGGGGGGGGGGGGGGGGGGGGGGGGGGGGGGGGGGGGGGGGGGGGGGGGGGGGGGGGGGGGGGGGGGGGGGGGGGGGGGGGGGGGGGGGGGGGGGGGGGGGGGGGGGGGGGGGGGGGGGGGGGGGGGGGGGGTTCATTGACTTGGAGAAGGCCTATGGTAAGATACCGCGGAATGTCATGTGGTGGGCCTTGGAGAAACACAAAGTCCCAGCAAAGTACATTACCCTCATCAAGGACATGTACAATAATGTTGTGACAAGTGTTCGAACAAGTGATGTCGACACCGATGACTTCCCGATTAAGATAGGACTGCATCAGGGGTCAGCTTTGAGCCCTTATCTTTTTGCATTGGTGATGGATGAGGTCACAAGGGGTATACAAGGAGATATCCCATGGTGTATGCTCTTTGCGGATGATGTGGTGCTAGTTGACGATAGTCGGACGGGGGTAAATAGGAAGTTAGAGTTATGGAGACAAACCTTGGAATCAAAAGGGTTTAGGCTTAGTAGAACTAAAACCAAGTACATGATGTGCGGTTTCAGTACTACTAGCTGTGAGGAGGAGGAGGTTAGCGGGGGGGGGGGGGGGGGGGGGGGGGGGGGGGGGGGGGGGGGGGGGGGGGGGGGGGGGGGGGGGGGGGGGGGGGGGGGGGGGGGGGGGGGGGGGGGGGGGGGGGGGGGGGGGGGGGGGGGGGGGGGGGGGGGGGGGGGGGGGGGGGGGGGGGGGGGGGGGGGGGGGGGGGGCTTGGAATGAAGGATTTTTACCCGGAGGTCAATTTGAGTCGTTTCTTCCTCTTTTAGCTCCCTAAGACCATCAGTGGCAATGAATGGAGCGGGGTGGCTGAAGATCTATCTGCTCGTTGTCACCATCAATCTCCATGCGTGAAGCTACTTGCGTTTGATTCTGTGGACACTGGGAGGAAGTTTCTGGCATGTGCAGAGAAGGTTAGACCCTCTTCCGTTGTTACAAATCATTTGTTAGATGTGATTTAGACACTGTCACGGTCCCAACCCATTCATACCACACCTTCAACCAAATGCATCCTAAGACAGTGTCACAGTTTGTACCTAGTATCTTAAATTGTTGCCATCTCATCAGCGGTGCCATTAGAAAATTATTTGGCACCGCTTCAGCAGTTTGTGCAGCCAACTTTGGTCCACACAACCGAGCAGCCAAGCTGTAAAATACTAAATCTTTATGGCACGAAGGAACTGGGCATTGGAGCAACTACGTGCTCCAGAGTCCGGGTCCCTGATTTTTTTTCCGCTGCATCGGCTCGCCAGTTCAGGGCACCGGTGCGAGATGTAGCAACAGTTGTCTTTACACCAGTTTTGGCATACATAGTGGACGGCCTTAGTGCTATTAGTTCTATGTTACTAAATTTGTGCATGTACACACCTGTTAGTATCAATTTGCTGTCATCCAAACACTGTCGCTATGCTGTTGCAGTTATATTTACCTTCCTCATAAAATGTTCAATTTGTTATTTATTGTACATGAGTAAGAACTTGTAGCGTCATTGTAGTTAATTATAGCTTCTGATGTTCCAGAATTTGGTTGTTGTCTCAGTACCAATTATTTCATTTGCACATTGATCTTTTGGAGAAGATATGTCATAATTAACATGTTTCTTCAGTTTTTCAAAATAAGCTTTGGTGATTTTCTATGTTGCTATAAACCCATTTCCCCTACAATTGTTACTGATCTAGTTTTAAATATTATAGGATGAACGGAAGTGTTCTTACTTGGAGTGGGTTGATCAAGAGTGTCCATAGTCTTTGAAGATGTGCCTAACGAAGCTCTGGAGCATGTATGAGGAAGTGAACACAGCTAGGCTTAGAGAAAGTCTTGTCAACGTTGAAGCATATTTCAAGATGCGGGATAAAAAGTTGAAGGTGGAGAATGAGCTCAGATTTTTTTTAAAGACTTTGCTAAGATGGTGTTGGCGAAGGAGGAGGCACTTTCCCAGTTGGCCCATGCAAAACGGGTTCTTACTGAACTGAAAGCAGAGGTCGATAAGAAGAGCCTGGATGATCTCGATTAGGGAAATGAATATATTGTTCTTATGAGGTTGAGCTAGCTATATGTTGTACTGTGCTGTTTTCATGTAGCTACCGTACTGTGATGTTATAATATAGGGTTTTTTACATCTGTGCCCCTAGTTCCTTAGCCATACTCATTCATCCCCACGCTCTTAACTTTTGCTCACTTTTGGGGGGGGGGGGGGGGGGGGGGGGGGGGGGGGGGGGGGGGGGGGGGGGGGGGGGGGGGGGGGGGGGGGGGGGGGGGGGGGGGGGGGGGGGGGGGGGGGGGGGGGGGGGGGGGGGGGGGGGGGGGGGGGGGGGGGGGGGGGGGGGGGGGGGGGGGGGGGGGGGGGGGGGGGGGGGGGGGGGGGGGGGGGGGGGGGGGGGGGGGGGGGGGGGGGGGGGGGGGGGGGGGGGGGGGGGGGGGGGGGGGGGGGGGGGGGGGGGGGGGGGGGGGGGGGGGGGGGGGGGGGGGGGGGGGGGGGGGGGGGGGGGGGGGGGGGGGGGGGGGGGGGGGGGGGGGGGGGGGGGGGGGGGGGGGGGGGGGGGGGGGGGGGGGGGGGGGGGGGGGGGGGGGGGGGGGGGGGGGGGGGGGGGGGGGGGGGGGGGGGGGGGGGGGGGGGGGGGGGGGGGGGGGGGGGGGGGGGGGGGGGGGGGGGGGGGGGGGGGGGGGGGGGGGGGGGGGGGGGGGGGGGGGGGGGGGGGGGGGGGGGGGGGGGGGGGGGGGGGGGGGGGGGGGGGGGGGGGGGGGGGGGGGGGGGGGGGGGGGGGGGGGGGGGGGGGGGGGGGGGGGGGGGGGGGGGGGGGGGGGGGGGGGGGGGGGGGGGGGGGGGGGGGGGGGGGGGGGGGGGGGGGGGGGGGGGGGGGGGGGGGGGGGGGGGGGGGGGGGGGGGGGGGGGGGGGGGGGGGGGGGGGGGGGGGGGGGGGGGGGGGGGGGGGGGGGGGGGGGGGGGGGGGGGGGGGGGGGGGGGGGGGGGGGGGGGGGGGGGGGGGGGGGGGGGGGGGGGGGGGGGGGGGGGGGGGGGGGGGGGGGGGGGGGGGGGGGGGGGGGGGGGGGGGGGGGGGGGGGGGGGGGGGGGGGGGGGGGGGGGGGGGGGGGGGGGGGGGGGGGGGGGGGGGGGGGGGGGGGGGGGGGGGGGGGGGGGGGGGGGGGGGGGGGGGGGGGGGGGGGGGGGGGGGGGGGGGGGGGGGGGGGGGGGGGGGGGGGGGGGGGGGGGGGGGGGGGGGGGGGGGGGGGGGGGGGGGGGGGGGGGGGGGGGGGGGGGGGGGGGGGGGGGGGGGGGGGGGGGGGGGGGGGGGGGGGGGGGGGGGGGGGGGGGGGGGGGGGGGGGGGGGGGGGGGGGGGGGGGGGGGGGGGGGGGGGGGGGGGGGGGGGGGGGGGGGGGGGGGGGGGGGGGGGGGGGGGGGGGGGGGGGGGGGGGGGGGGGGGGGGGGGGGGGGGGGGGGGGGGGGGGGGGGGGGGGGGGGGGGGGGGGGGGGGGGGGGGGGGGGGGGGGGGGGGGGGGGGGGGGGGGGGGGGGGGGGGGGGGGGGGGGGGGGGGGGGGGGGGGGGGGGGGGGGGGGGGGGGGGGGGGGGGGGGGGGGGGGGGGGGGGGGGGGGGGGGGGGGGGGGGGGGGGGGGGGGGGGGGGGGGGGGGGGGGGGGGGGGGGGGGGGGGGGGGGGGGGGGGGGGGGGGGGGGGGGGGGGGGGGGGGGGGGGGGGGGGGGGGGGGGGGGGGGGGGGGGGGGGGGGGGGGGGGGGGGGGGGGGGGGGGGGGGGGGGGGGGGGGGGGGGGGGGGGGGGGGGGGGGGGGGGGGGGGGGGGGGGGGGGGGGGGGGGGGGGGGGGGGGGGGGGGGGGGGGGGGGGGGGGGGGGGGGGGGGGGGGGGGGGGGGGGGGGGGGGGGGGGGGGGGGGGGGGGGGGGGGGGGGGGGGGGGGGGGGGGGGGGGGGGGGGGGGGGGGGGGGGGGGGGGGGGGGGGGGGGGTATGTAACAATAATATGTGTCCTTTCCGCTCTTGGTTGCTGCATCAAAGCGGACACCGCTGTTTTTGTTGGTACTCTTTTGATCTTGGGCGATCGTGTAAAATGTATTCCCATTTATCTCGTATCCTTTGTAAGTCAATACAGTCAAAGATGGTCCCCTGGACAACAAGTACAACTCATCACAAATAGTGTTGTCACCTCTGAGACGTGTTTCCAACCAACTGCTGAAAGTCCTGATGTGTTCACATGTAATCCAGTCGTCGCACTGCTCCGGGTGTTTGGAGCGTAGCCTGCAGGACCTTTATACTGCTTCGAAGGCATGCCGTCTTTTTCGTGCAAACGTAGCAGGTCCTCCCGTGCCTCAGGTGTATCCCCCCCCCCCCCCCCCCCCCCCCCCCCCCCCCCATCCGTCCCTGCATATTATTGAGTCTCTTCCAAGAGTGCCTTTTCCAGTCAGTCTCCCCTCATACCGCGATTTAGGGAGACCTATCTTGTTAAGGCCAGGAATGAAGTCAACACAAAACCCGACCCCCCCCCCCCCCCCCCCCCCCCCCCCCCCCCCCCCCCCCCCCCCCCCCCCCCCCCCCCCCCCCCCCCCCCCCCCCCCCCCCCCCCCCCCCCCCCCCCCCCCCCCCCCCCCCCCCCCCCCCCCCCCCCCCCCCCCCCCCCCCCCCCCCCCCCCCCCCCCCCCCCCCCCCCCCCCCCCCCCCCCCCCCCCCCCCCCCCCCCCCCCCCCCCCCCCCCCCCCCCCCCCCCCCCCCCCCCCCCCCCCCCCCCCCCCCCCCCCCCCCCCCCCCCCCCCCCCCCCCCCCCCCCCCCCCCCCCCCCCCCCCCCCCCCCCCCCCCCCCCCCCCCCCCCCCCCCCCCCCCCCCCCCCCCCCCCCCCCCCCCCCCCCCCCCCCCCCCCCCCCCCCCCCCCCCCCCCCCCCCCCCCCCCCCCCCCCCCCCCCCCCCCCCCCCCCCCCCCCCCCCCCCCCCCCCCCCCCCCCCCCCAAAGAAGATTTTTTTCTCTTCTTTCGTAAGAGCGTAGCTGGTAGCACCTTTATACTGCTTCGGAGGCATGCCGTCTTTTTCGTGCAAATGTTGCAGGTCCTCCCATGCCTCAGGTGTATCTTTTGTCTTCCCATACACGCCCAAGAAGCCTAGCAGGTTCATGCAAAGGTTCTTCATCACGTGCATCACGTCGATTGAGGAGCGGACCTCTAGGTCTTTCCAGTAGGGTAGATCCCAAAATATAGATTTCTTCTTCCACATAGGTGCGTGTCCCTCAGCGTCATTCAGAATAGCTAGTCCACCGGGACCCTTTCCAAAGATTACGTAGTGTAAATCATTAACCATAGCAAGCACGTGATCACCGGTGCGCATGGCGGGCTTCTTCCAGTGATCTGCCTCGCCTTTGAAATGCTTGCCTTTCTTTCGACATTGATGGTTGGTCGGAAGAAATCAACGATGGACCAGGTACACATTCTTCCTGCATTTGTCCAGGTATATACTCTCAGTGTCATCTAAACAGTGCGTGCATGCGTGGTATCCTTTGTTTGTCTGTGCTGAAAGGTTACTGAGAGCGGGCCAATCGTTGATGGTCACGAACAGCAACGCCTTAAGGTTAAATTCCTACTGTCTGTGCTCATCCCACGTACGTACACCGTTTCCATTCCACAGCTGTAAAAGTTCTTCAACTAATGGCCTTAGGTACACATCAATTTCGTTGCCGGGTTGCTTAGGGCCTTGGATGAGAACTGGCATCATAATGAACTTCCGCTTCATGCACATCCAAGGAGGAAGGTTATACATACATAGAGTCACGGGCCAGGTGCTGTGATTGCTGCTCTGCTCCCCGAAAGGATTAATGCCATCCGTGCTTAAAGCAAACCATACATTCCTTGGGTCCTTTGCAAACTCATCCCAGTACTTTCTCTCGATTTTTCTCCACTGCGACCCGTCAGCGGGTGCTCTCAACTTCCCATCTTTCTTTCGGTTCTCACTGTGCCATCGCATCAACTTGGCATGCTCTTCGTTTCTGAACAGACGTTTCAACCGTGGTATTATAGGAGCATACCACATCACCTTCGCAGGAACCCTCTTCCTGAGGGGCTCGCCGTCAACATCACCAGGGTCATCTCGTCTGATCTTATACCGCAACGCACCGCATACCGGGCATGCGTTCAGATCCTTGTATGCACCGCGGTAGAGGATGCAGCCCCCCCCCCCCCCCCCCCCCCCCCCCCCCCCCCCCCCCCCCCCCCCCCCCCCCCCCCCCCCCCCCCCCCCCCCCCCCCCCCCCCCCCCCCCCCCCCCCCCCCCCCCCCCTTCTCAAATCCTTTGTCAGCCACATCATTCTCTGCCTTCCACTGCAGCAATTCCAGTACGGTACCGAGCTTTGTGTTGCCCCCCCCCCCCCCCCCCCCCCCCCCCCCCCCCCCCCCCCCCCCCCCCCCCCCCCCCCCCCCCCCCCCCCCCCCCCCCCCCCCCCCCCCCCCCCCCCCCCCCCCCCCCCCCCCCCCCCCCCCCCCCCCCCCCCCCCCCCCCCCCCCCCCCCCCCCCCCCCCCCCCCCCCCCCCCCCCCCCCCCCCCCCCCCCCCCCCCCCCCCCCCCCCCCCCCCCCCCCCCCCCCCCCCCCCCCCCCCCCCCCCCCCCCCCCCCCCCCCCCCCCCCCCCCCCCCCCCCCCCCCCCCCCCCCCCCCCCCCCCCCCCCCCCCCCCCCCCCCCCCCCCCCCCCCCCCCCCCCCCCCCCCCCCCCCCCCCCCCCCCCCCCCCCCCCCCCCCCCCCCCCCCCCCCCCCCCCCCCCCCCCCCCCCCCCCCCCCCCCCCCCCCCCCCCCCCCCCCCCCCCCCCCCCCCCCCCCCCCCCCCCCCCCCCCCCCCCCCCCCCCCCCCCCCCCCCCCCCCCCCCCCCCCCCCCCCCCCCCCCCCCCCCCCCCCCCCCCCCCCCCCCCCCCCCCCCCCCCCCCCCCCCCCCCCCCCCCCCCCCCCCCCCCCCCCCCCCCCCCCCCCCCCCCCCCCCCCCCCCCCCCCCCCCCCCCCCCCCCCCCCCCCCCCCCCCCCCCCCCCCCCCCCCCCCCCCCCCCCCCCCCCCCCCCCCCCCCCCCCCCCCCCCCCCCCCCCCCCCCCCCCCCCCCCCCCCCCCCCCCCCCCCCCCCCCCCCCCCCCCCCCCCCCCCCCCCCCCCCCCCCCCCCCCCCCCCCCCCCCCCCCCCCCCCCCCCCCCCCCCCCCCCCCCCCCCCCCCCCCCCCCCCCCCCCCCCCCCCCCCCCCCCCCCCCCCCCCCCCCCCCCCCCCCCCCCCCCCCCCCCCCCCCCCCCCCCCCCCCCCCCCCCCCCCCCCCCCCCCCCCCCCCCCCCCCCCCCCCCCCCCCCCCCCCCCCCCCCCCCCCCCCCCCCCCCCCCCCCCCCCCCCCCCCCCCCCCCCCCCCCCCCCCCCCCCCCCCCCCCCCCCCCCCCCCCCCCCCCCCCCCCCCCCCCCCCCCCCCCCCCCCCCCCCCCCCCCCCCCCCCCCCCCCCCCCCCCCCCCCCCCCCCCCCCCCCCCCCCCCCCCCCCCCCCCCCCCCCCCCCCCCCCCCCCCCCCCCCCCCCCCCCCCCCCCCCCCCCCCCCCCCCCCCCCCCCCCCCCCCCCCCCCCCCCCCCCCCCCCCCCCCCCCCCCCCCCCCCCCCCCCCCCCCCCCCCCCCCCCCCCCCCCCCCCCCCCCCCCCCCCCCCCCCCCCCCCCCCCCCCCCCCCCCCCCCCCCCCCCCCCCCCCCCCCCCCCCCCCCCCCCCCCCCCCCCCCCCCCCCCCCCCCCCCCCCCCCCCCCCCCCCCCCCCCCCCCCCCCCCCCCCCCCCCCCCCCCCCCCCCCCCCCCCCCCCCCCCCCCCCCCCCCCCCCCCCCCCCCCCCCCCCCCCCCCCCCCCCCCCCCCCCCCCCCCCCCCCCCCCCCCCCCCCCCCCCCCCCCCCCCCCCCCCCCCCCCCCCCCCCCCCCCCCCCCCCCCCCCCCCCCCCCCCCCCCCCCCCCCCCCCCCCCCCCCCCCCCCCCCCCCCCCCCCCCCCCCCCCCCCCCCCCCCCCCCCCCCCCCCCCCCCCCCCCCCCCCCCCCCCCCCCCCCCCCCCCCCCCCCCCCCCCCCCCCCCCCCCCCCCCCCCCCCCCCCCCCCCCCCCCCCCCCCCCCCCCCCCCCCCCCCCCCCCCCCCCCCCCCCCCCCCCCCCCCCCCCCCCCCCCCCCCCCCCCCCCCCCCCCCCCCCCCCCCCCCCCCCCCCCCCCCCCCCCCCCCCCCCCCCCCCCCCCCCCCCCCCCCCCCCCCCCCCCCCCCCCCCCCCCCCCCCCCCCCCCCCCCCCCCCCCCCCCCCCCCCCCCCCCCCCCCCCCCCCCCCCCCCCCCCCCCCCCCCCCCCCCCCCCCCCCCCCCCCCCCCCCCCCCCCCCCCCCCCCCCCCCCCCCCCCCCCCCCCCCCCCCCCCCCCCCCCCCCCCCCCCCCCCCCCCCCCCCCCCCCCCCCCCCCCCCCCCCCCCCCCCCCCCCCCCCCCCCCCCCCCCCCCCCCCCCCCCCCCCCCCCCCCCCCCCCCCCCCCCCCCCCCCCCCCCCCCCCCCCCCCCCCCCCCCCCCCCCCCCCCCCCCCCCCCCCCCCCCCCCCCCCCCCCCCCCCCCCCCCCCCCCCCCCCCCCCCCCCCCCCCCCCCCCCCCCCCCCCCCCCCCCCCCCCCCCCCCCCCCCGAATGGTGCATTTTGAACACAGAAAAACTCTGGAGTTCAAATAAGTTAAAAAATAAAATCCCTTTGTAACAGACGAGTTTCCGTATGAAACCCTGATACTTCGAAAGAGATTGTCCGTTTTGTACACGAAGTGCATCCAGTTTTTGCCGTAACCCTCCCTACTCTCTTGCACATGCTATGTGGATGAAATGATGATACCATGCCAACTTTCAACCTTTTCAGAGTTTATTTGAAATGCTTTTCAATTTCAGGGTCATTTAGCTCACAAAAAAAATAAATGCATGAAAAATAACAAATGAAGTCAGAAAGGGTTGAAAATTGATGATGTGGCTTTGAATGGTGCATTTTGAACACAGAAAAACTCTGGAGTTCAAATAAGTTAAAAAAATGAAATCCCTTTGTAACATACGAGTTTCCGTATGAAACCCTGATACTTCGAAAGAGATTGTCCGTTTTGTACACGAAGTGCATCCAGTTTTTGCCGTAACCCTCCCTACTTTCTTGCACATGCTATGTGGATGAAATGATGATACCATGCCAACTTTCAACCTTTTCAGAGTTTATTTGAAATGCTTTTCAATTTCAGGGTCATTTAGCTCACAAAAAAAATAAATGCATGAAAAATAACAAATGAAGTCAGAAAGGCTTGAAAATTGATGATGTGGCTTTGAATGGTGCATTTTGAACACAGAAAAACTCTAGAGTTCAAAAAAATGAAATCCCTTTGTAACTGACGAGTTTCCGTATTAAACCCTGATACTTCGAAAGAGATTGTCTGTTTAGTACACGAAGTGCATCCAGGTTTTGCCATAACCCTCCCTACTTTCTTGCACATGCTATGTGGATGAAATGGTGATACCATGCCAACTTTCAACCCTTTCAGAGTTCGTTTGAAATGCTTTTCAATTTTAGGGTCATTTAGCTCACAAAAATCATTAAATGCATGAAAAATAACAAATGAAGTCAGAAAGGGTTGAAAATTGATGATGTGGCTTTGAATGGTGCATTTTGAACACATAAAAACTCTGGAGTTCAAATAGGTTCAAAAAAATGACATCCCTTTGTAACAGACGAGTTTCCGTCTGAAACCCTGATAATGGTGCATTTTGAACACAGAAAAACTCTGGAGTTCAAATAAGTTCAAAAAAATGAAATCCCATTGTAACAGACGAGTTTCCTTATGAAACCCTGATACTTCGAAAGAGATTGTCTGTTTTGTACACGAAGTGCAACCAGTTTTTGCCGTAACCCTCCCTACTTTCTTGCACATGCTATGTGGATGGAATGATGATACCATGCCAACTTTCAACCTTTTCAGAGTTCATTTGAAATGCTTTTCAATTTCAGGGTCATTTAGCTCACACAAAACAGTAAATGCATGAAAAATAACAAATGAAGTCAGAAAGGGTTGAAAATTGATGCCCCCCCCCCCCCCCCCCCCCCCCCCCCCCCCCCCCCCCCCCCCCCCCCCCCCCCCCCCCCCCCCCCCCCCCCCCCCCCCCCCCCCCCCCCCCCCCCCCCCCCCCCCCCCCCCCCCCCCCCCCCCCCCCCCCCCCCCCCCCCCCCCCCCCCCCCCCCCCCCCCCCCCCCCCCCCCCCCCCCCCCCCCCCCCCCCCCCCCCCCCCCCCCCCCCCCCCCCCCCCCCCCCCCCCCCCCCCCCCCCCCCCCCCCCCCCCCCCCCCCCCCCCCCCCCCCCCCCCCCCCCCCCCCCCCCCCCCCCCCCCCCCCCCCCCCCCCCCCCCCCCCCCCCCCCCCCCCCCCCCCCCCCCCCCCCCCCCCCCCCCCCCCCCCCCCCCCCCCCCCCCCCCCCCCCCCCCCCCCCCCCCCCCCCCCCCCCCCCCCCCCCCCCCCCCCCCCCCCCCCCCCCCCCCCCCCCCCCCCCCCCCCCCCCCCCCCCCCCCCCCCCCCCCCCCCCCCCCCCCCCCCCCCCCCCCCCCCCCCCCCCCCCCCCCCCCCCCCCCCCCCCCCCCCCCCCCCCCCCCCCCCCCCCCCCCCCCCCCCCCCCCCCCCCCCCCCCCCCCCCCCCCCCCCCCCCCCCCCCCCCCCCCCCCCCCCCCCCCCCCCCCCCCCCCCCCCCCCCCCCCCCCCCCCCCCCCCCCCCCCCCCCCCCCCCCCCCCCCCCCCCCCCCCCCCCCCCCCCCCCCCCCCCCCCCCCCCCCCCCCCCCCCCCCCCCCCCCCCCCCCCCCCCCCCCCCCCCCCCCCCCCCCCCCCCCCCCCCCCCCCCCCCCCCCCCCCCCCCCCCCCCCCCCCCCCCCCCCCCCCCCCCCCCCCCCCCCCCCCCCCCCCCCCCCCCCCCCCCCCCCCCCCCCCCCCCCCCCCCCCCCCCCCCCCCCCCCCCCCCCCCCCCCCCCCCCCCCCCCCCCCCCCCCCCCCCCCCCCCCCCCCCCCCCCCCCCCCCCCCCCCCCCCCCCCCCCCCCCCCCCCCCCCCCCCCCCCCCCCCCCCCCCCCCCCCCCCCCCCCCCCCCCCCCCCCCCCCCCCCCCCCCCCCCCCCCCCCCCCCCCCCCCCCCCCCCCCCCCCCCCCCCCCCCCCCCCCCCCCCCCCCCCCCCCCCCCCCCCCCCCCCCCCCCCCCCCCCCCCCCCCCCCCCCCCCCCCCCCCCCCCCCCCCCCCCCCCCCCCCCCCCCCCCCCCCCCCCCCCCCCCCCCCCCCCCCCCCCCCCCCCCCCCCCCCCCCCCCCCCCCCCCCCCCCCCCCCCCCCCCCCCCCCCCCCCCCCCCCCCCCCCCCCCCCCCCCCCCCCCCCCCCCCCCCCCCCCCCCCCCCCCCCCCCCCCCCCCCCCCCCCCCCCCCCCCCCCCCCCCCCCCCCCCCCCCCCCCCCCCCCCCCCCCCCCCCCCCCCCCCCCCCCCCCCCCCCCCCCCCCCCCCCCCCCCCCCCCCCCCCCCCCCCCCCCCCCCTTAGTTTTTAAAAAAAAGTTCTTTATGAAAATTGACAAAAACTGGATGCACTTCGTGTACAAAACGGACAATCTCTTTCGAAGTATCAGGGTTTCATACGGAAACTCGTCTGTTACAAAGGGATTTTATTTTTTTGAATTTATTTGAACGGCAGAGTTTTTCTGTGTTCGAAATGCACCATTCAAAGCCACATCATCAATTTTCAACCCTTTCTGACTTCATTTGTTATTTTTCATGCATTTACTGTTTTTTTGAGCTATAAGACCCTGAAATTGAAAGGCATTTCAAATGAACTCTGAAAAGGTTGAAAGTTGGCATGGTATCATCATTTCACCCACATAGCATGTGCAAGAAAGTAGAGAGGGTTATGGCAAAAACTGGATGCACTTCGTGTACAAAACGGATAATCTCTTTCGAAGTATCAGGATTTCATACGGAAACTCGTTTGTTACAAAGGGATTTCATTTTCTTGAACTTATTTGAACTCCATAGTTTTTCTGTGTTCAAAATGCACCATTCAAAGCCACATCATCAATTTTCAACCCTTTCTGACTTCATTTGTTATTTTTCATGCATTTACTGATTTTTTTTGAGCTATAAGACCCTGAAATTGAAAAGCATTGCAAATGAACTCTGAAAAGGTTGAAAGTTGGCGTGGTATCATCATTTCACCCACATAGCATGTGCAGGAAAGTAGAGAGGGTTATGGCAAAAACTGGATGCACTTCGTGTAAAAAACGGACAATCTCTTTTGAAGTATCAGGGTTTCATACGAAAACTCGTCTGTTACAAAGGGATTTCATTTTCTTAAACTTATTTGAACTCCATAGTTTTTCTGTGTTCAAAATGCACCATTCAAAGCCCCCCCCCCCCCCCCCCCCCCCCCCCCCCCCCCCCCCCCCCCCCCCCCCCCCCCCCCCCCCCCCCCCCCCCCCCCCCCCCCCCCCCCCCCCCCCCCCCCCCCCCCCCCCCCCCCCCCCCCCCCCCCCCCCCCCCCCCCCCCCCCCCCCCCCCCCCCCCCCCCCCCCCCCCCCCCCCCCCCCCCCCCCCCCCCCCCCCCCCCCCCCCCCCCCCCCCCCCCCCCCCCCCCCCCCCCCCCCCCCCCCCCCCCCCCCCCCCCCCCCCCCCCCCCCCCCCCCCCCCCCCCCCCCCCCCCCCCCCCCCCCCCCCCCCCCCCCCCCCCCCCCCCCCCCCCCCCCCCCCCCCCCCCCCCCCCCCCCCCCCCCCCCCCCCCCCCCCCCCCCCCCCCCCCCCCCCCCCCCCCCCCCCCCCCCCCCCCCCCCCCCCCCCCCCCCCCCCCCCCCCCCCCCCCCCCCCCCCCCCCCCCCCCCCCCCCCCCCCCCCCCCCCCCATAGCATGTGCAAGAAAGTATAGAGGTTTATGGCAAAAACTGGATGCACTACATGTACAAAACAGACAATCTCTTTCGAAGTATCAGGGTTTCATACGGAAACTCGTCTGTTACAAAGGGATTTCATTTTTTTAAACTTATTTGAACTCCATAGTTTTTCTGTGTTCAAAATGCACTATTCAAAGCCACATCATCAATTTACAACCTATTCTGGCTACATTTGTTATTTTTCATGCATTTACTGATTATTTTGAGCTATAAGACCATGAAATTGAAAAGCATTTGAAATGAACTCTGAAAAGGTTCCAAGTTGGGATGGTATCATCATTTCACCCACATAGCATGTGCGAGAAAGTAGAGAGGGTTACGGCAAAAACTGGACGCATTTCGTGTACAAAACGGACAATCTCTTTCGAAGTATCAGGGTTTCATACGGAAACTCGTCTGTTACAAAGGGATTTCATTTTTTTGAACTTATTTGAACTCCATTGATTTTCTGTGTTCAAAATGCACCATTGAAAGCCACATCATCAATTTACAACCCTTTCTGACTTCATTTGTTATTTTTCATGCATTTATTGATTATTTTCACCTATAAGACCATGAAATTGAAAAGCATTTGAAATGAACTCTGAAAAGGTTCCAAGTTGGCATGGCATCATCATTTCACCCACATTGCATGTGCGAGAAAGTAGAGAGCGTTACGGCAAAAACTGCATGCACCCCCCCCCCCCCCCCCCCCCCCCCCCCCCCCCCCCCCCCCCCCCCCCCCCCCCCCCCCCCCCCCCCCCCCCCCCCCCCCCCCCCCCCCCCCCCCCCCATTGTTTTTTTGTGTTTAAAATGCACCATTCAAAGCCACATCATCAATTTACAACCCTTTCTGACTACATTTGTTATTTTTAATGCATTTACTGATTATTTTCACCCCCCCCCCCCCCCCCCCCCCCCCCCCCCCCCCCCCCCCCCCCCCCCCCCCCCCCCCCCCCCCCCCCCCCCCCCCCCCCCCCCCCCCCCCCCCCCCCCCCCCCCCCCCCCCCCCCCCCCCCCCCCCCCCCCCCCCCCCCCCCCCCCCCCCCCCCCCCCCCCCCCCCCCCCCCCCCCCCCCCCCCCCCCCCCCCCCCCCCCCCCCCCCCCCCCCCCCCCCCCCCCCCCCCCCCCCCCCCCCCCCCCCCCCCCCCCCCCCCCCCCCCCCCCCCCCCCCCCCCCCCCCCCCCCCCCCCCCCCCCCCCCCCCCCCCCCCCCCCCCCCCCCCCCCCCCCCCCCCCCCCCCCCCCCCCCCCCCCCCCCCCCCCCCCCCCCCCCCCCCCCCCCCCCCCCCCCCCCCCCCCCCCCCCCCCCCCCCCCCCCCCCCCCCCCCCCCCCCCCCCCCCCCCCCCCCCCCCCCCCCCCCCCCCCCCCCCCCCCCCCCCCCCCCCCCCCCCCCCCCCCCCCCCCCCCCCCCCCCCCCCCCCCCCCCCCCCCCCCCCCCCCCCCCCCCCCCCCCCCCCCCCCCCCCCCCCCCCCCCCCCCCCCCCCCCCCCCCCCCCCCCCCCCCCCCCCCCCCCCCCCCCCCCCCCCCCCCCCCCCCCCCCCCCCCCCCCCCCCCCCCCCCCCCCCCCCCCCCCCCCCCCCCCCCCCCCCCCCCCCCCCCCCCCCCCCCCCCCCCCCCCCCCCCCCCCCCCCCCCCCCCCCCCCCCCCCCCCCCCCCCCCCCCCCCCCCCCCCCCCCCCCCCCCCCCCCCCCCCCCCCCCCCCCCCCCCCCCCCCCCCCCCCCCCCCCCCCCCCCCCCCCCCCCCCCCCCCCCCCCCCCCCCCCCCCCCCCCCCCCCCCCCCCCCCCCCCCCCCCCCCCCCCCCCCCCCCCCCCCCCCCCCCCCCCCCCCCCCCCCCCCCCCCCCCCCCCCCCCCCCCCCCCCCCCCCCCCCCCCCCCCCCCCCCCCCCCCCCCCCCCCCCCCCCCCCCCCCCCCCCCCCCCCCCCCCCCCCCCCCCCCCCCCCCCCCCCCCCCCCCCCCCCCCCCCCCCCCCCCCCCCCCCCCCCCCCCCCCCCCCCCCCCCCCCCCCCCCCCCCCCCCCCCCCCCCCCCCCCCCCCCCCCCCCCCCCCCCCCCCCCCCCCCCCCCCCCCCCCCCCCCCCCCCCCCCCCCCCCCCCCCCCCCCCCCCCCCCCCCCCCCCCCCCCCCCCCCCCCCCCCCCCCCCCCCCCCCCCCCCCCCCCCCCCCCCCCCCCCCCCCCCCCCCCCCCCCCCCCCCCCCCCCCCCCCCCCCCCCCCCCCCCCCCCCCCCCCCCCCCCCCCCCCCCCCCCCCCCCCCCCCCCCCCCCCCCCCCCCCCCCCCCCCCCCCCCCCCCCCCCCCCCCCCCCCCCCCCCCCCCCCCCCCCCCCCCCCCCCCCCCCCCCCCCCCCCCCCCCCCCCCCCCCCCCCCCCCCCCCCCCCCCCCCCCCCCCCCCCCCCCCCCCCCCCCCCCCCCCCCCCCCCCCCCCCCCCCCCCCCCCCCCCCCCCCCCCCCCCCCCCCCCCCCCCCCCCCCCCCCCCCCCCCCCCCCCCCCCCCCCCCCCCCCCCCCCCCCCCCCCCCCCCCCCCCCCCCCCCCCCCCCCCCCCCCCCCCCCCCCCCCCCCCCCCCCCCCCCCCCCCCCCCCCCCCCCCCCCCCCCCCCCCCCCCCCCCCCCCCCCCCCCCCCCCCCCCCCCCCCCCCCCCCCCCCCCCCCCCCCCCCCCCCCCCCCCCCCCCCCCCCCCCCCCCCCCCCCCCCCCCCCCCCCCCCCCCCCCCCCCCCCCCCCCCCCCCCCCCCCCCCCCCCCCCCCCCCCCCCCCCCCCCCCCCCCCCCCCCCCCCCCCCCCCCCCCCCCCCCCCCCCCCCCCCCCCCCCCCCCCCCCCCCCCCCCCCCCCCCCCCCCCCCCCCCCCCCCCCCCCCCCCCCCCCCCCCCCCCCCCCCCCCCCCCCCCCCCCCCCCCCCCCCCCCCCCCCCCCCCCCCCCCCCCCCCCCCCCCCCCCCCCCCCCCCCCCCCCCCCCCCCCCCCCCCCCCCCCCCCCCCCCCCCCCCCCCCCCCCCCCCCCCCCCCCCCCCCCCCCCCCCCCCCCCCCCCCCCCCCCCCCCCCCCCCCCCCCCCCCCCCCCCCCCCCCCCCCCCCCCCCCCCCCCCCCCCCCCCCCCCCCCCCCCCCCCCCCCCCCCCCCCCCCCCCCCCCCCCCCCCCCCCCCCCCCCCCCCCCCCCCCCCCCCCCCCCCCCCCCCCCCCCCCCCCCCCCCCCCCCCCCCCCCCCCCCCCCCCCCCCCCCCCCCCCCCCCCCCCCCCCCCCCCCCCCCCCCCCCCCCCCCCCCCCCCCCCCCCCCCCCCCCCCCCCCCCCCCCCCCCCCCCCCCCCCCCCCCCCCCCCCCCCCCCCCCCCCCCCCCCCCCCCCCCCCCCCCCCCCCCCCCCCCCCCCCCCCCCCCCCCCCCCCCCCCCCCCCCCCCCCCCCCCCCCCCCCCCCCCCCCCCCCCCCCCCCCCCCCCCCCCCCCCCCCCCCCCCCCCCCCCCCCCCCCCCCCCCCCCCCCCCCCCCCCCCCCCCCCCCCCCCCCCCCCCCCCCCCCCCCCCCCCCCCCCCCCCCCCCCCCCCCCCCCCCCCCCCCCCCCCCCCCCCCCCCCCCCCCCCCCCCCCCCCCCCCCCCCCCCCCCCCCCCCCCCCCCCCCCCCCCCCCCCCCCCCCCCCCCCCCCCCCCCCCCCCCCCCCCCCCCCCCCCCCCCCCCCCCCCCCCCCCCCCCCCCCCCCCCCCCCCCCCCCCCCCCCCCCCCCCCCCCCCCCCCCCCCCCCCCCCCCCCCCCCCCCCCCCCCCCCCCCCCCCCCCCCCCCCCCCCCCCCCCCCCCCCCCCCCCCCCCCCCCCCCCCCCCCCCCCCCCCCCCCCCCCCCCCCCCCCCCCCCCCCCCCCCCCCCCCCCCCCCCCCCCCCCCCCCCCCCCCCCCCCCCCCCCCCCCCCCCCCCCCCCACATGGTATCATCATTTCACCCACATAGCATGTGCGACAAAGTAGAGAGGGTTACGGCAAAAACTGGATGCGCTTCGTGTAGAAAACAGACAATCTCTTTCGAAGTATCAGGGTTTCTTACGGAAACTCGTCTGTTACAAAGGGATTTCATTTTTTTGAACTTATTTGAACTCCATAGTTATTCTGTGTTCAAAATGCACCATTCAAAGCCACATCATCAATTTACAACTCTTTCTGACTACATTTCTTATTTTTCATGCATTTACTGATTATTTCTAGCTATAAGACTATGAAATTGAAAAGCATTTAAAATGAACTCTGAAAAGGTTCCAAGTTGGCATGGTATCA
This sequence comes from Thinopyrum obtusiflorum, assembly GCA_036873465.1. Classification (NCBI taxonomy): domain Eukaryota; kingdom Viridiplantae; phylum Streptophyta; class Magnoliopsida; order Poales; family Poaceae; genus Thinopyrum; species Thinopyrum obtusiflorum. Next base: position 32,359 of record JAAAWM010010720.1, read on the forward strand.
TCATTTCACCCACATAGCATGTGCGAGAAAGTAGAGAGGGTTACGGCAAAAACTGGATACGCTTCGTGTACAAAACGGACAATCTCTTTCGAAGTATCAGGGTTTCATACGGAAACTCGTCTGTTACAAATGGATTTCATTTTTTTGAACTTATTTGAACTCCATAGATTTTCTGTGTTCAAAATGCACCATTCAAAGCCACATCATCAATTTACAACCCTTTCTGACTACATTTGTTATTTTTCATGCATTTACTGATTATTTTGAGCTATATGACTATGAAATTGAAAAGCATTTGAAATGAACTCTGAAAAGGTTCCAAGTTGGCATGGTATCATCATTTCACCCACATATCATGTGCGAGAAAGTAGAGAGGGTTACGGCAAAAAATGGATGCACTTCGGGTACAAAACGGACAATCTCTTTCGAAGTATCAGGGTTTCATCCCCCCCCCCCCCCCCCCCCCCCCCCCCCCCCCCCCCCCCTTATTTGAACTCCATTGTTTTTCTGTGTTCAAAATGCACAATTCAAAGCCACATCATAGATTTACAACCCTTTCTGACTTCATTTGTTATTTTTCATGCATTTACTGATTATTTTCACCTATAAGACCATGAAATTGAAAAGCATTTGAAATGAACTCTGAAAAGGTTCCAAGTTGGCATGGTATCATCATTTCACCCACATAGCATGTGCGAGAAAGTAGAGAGGGTTACGGCAAAAACTGGATGCACTTCGTGTACAAAACGGACAATCTCTTTCGAAGTATCAGGGTTTCATAAGGAAACTCGTCTGTTACAAAGGGATTTCATTTTTTTGAACTTATATGAACTCCATAGTTATTCTATGTTCAAAATGCACCATTCAAAAGCACATCATCAATTTACAACCCTTTCTGACTTCATTTGTTATTTTTCGTGCATTTACTGATTATTTTGAGCTATAAGACCATGAAATTGAAAAGCATTTGAAAGGAACTCTGAAAAGGTTCCAAGTTGGCATGGTATCATCATTTCACCCACATAGCATGTGCGAGACAGTAGAGAGGGTTACGGCAAAAACTAGATGCCCCCCCCCCCCCCCCCCCCCCCCCCCCCCCCCCCCCCCCCCCCCCCCCCCCCCCCCCCCCCCCCCCCCCCCCCCCCCCCCCCCCCCCCCCCCCCCCCCCCCCCCCCCCCCCCCCCCCCCCCCCCCCCCCCCCCCCCCCCCCCCCCCCCCCCCCCCCCCCCCCCCCCCCCCCCCCCCCCCCCCCCCCCCCCCCCCCCCCCCCCCCCCCCCCCCCCCCCCCCCCCCCCCCCCCCCCCCCCCCCCCCCCCCCCCCCCCCCCCCCCCCCCCCCCCCCCCCCCCCCCCCCCCCCCCCCCCCCCCCCCCCCCCCCCCCCCCCCCCCCCCCCCCCCCCCCCCCCCCCCCCCCCCCCCCCCCCCCCCCCCCCCCCCCCCCCCCCCCCCCCCCCCCCCCCCCCCCCCCCCCCCCCCCCCCCCCCCCCCCCCCCCCCCCCCCCCCCCCCCCCCCCCCCCCCCCCCCCCCCCCCCCCCCCCCCCCCCCCCCCCCCCCCCCCCCCCCCCCCCCCCCCCCCCCCCCCCCCCCCCCCCCCCCCCCCCCCCCCCCCCCCCCCCCCCCCCCCCCCCCCCCCCCCCCCCCCCCCCCCCCCCCCCCCCCCCCCCCCCCCCCCCCCCCCCCCCCCCCCCCCCCCCCCCCCCCCCCCCCCCCCCCCCCCCCCCCCCCCCCCCCCCCCCCCCCCCCCCCCCCCCCCCCCCCCCCCCCCCCCCCCCCCCCCCCCCCCCCCCCCCCCCCCCCCCCCCCCCCCCCCCCCCCCCCCCCCCCCCCCCCCCCCCCCCCCCCCCCCCCCCCCCCCCCCCCCCCCCCCCCCCCCCCCCCCCCCCCCCCCCCCCCCCCCCCCCCCCCCCCCCCCCCCCCCCCCCCCCCCCCCCCCCCCCCCCCCCCCCCCCCCCCCCCCCCCCCCCCCCCCCCCCCCCCCCCCCCCCCCCCCCCCCCCCCCCCCCCCCCCCCCCCCCCCCCCCCCCCCCCCCCCCCCCCCCCCCCCCCCCCCCCCCCCCCCCCCCCCCCCCCCCCCCCCCCCCCCCCCCCCCCCCCCCCCCCCCCCCCCCCCCCCCCCCCCCCCCCCCCCCCCCCCCCCCCCCCCCCCCCCCCCCCCCCCCCCCCCCCCCCCCCCCCCCCCCCCCCCCCCCCCCCCCCCCCCCCCCCCCCCCCCCCCCCCCCCCCCCCCCCCCCCCCCCCCCCCCCCCCCCCCCCCCCCCCCGTGCATCCAGTTTTTGCCGTAACCCTCTCTACGTTCTCGCACATGCTATGTGGGTGAAATGATGATACCATGCAAACTTGGAACCTTTTCAGAGTTCATTTTAAATGCTTTTCAATTTCATTGTCTTATAGCTCAAAATAATCAGTAAATGCATGAAAAATAACAAATGAAGTCAGAAAGGGTTGTAAATTGATGATGTGGCTTTGAATGGTGCATTTTGAACACAGAATAACGATGGAGTTCAAATAAGTTCAAAAAAATGAAATCCCTTTGTAAATGACGAGTTTCCGTATGAAACCCTGATACTTCGAAAGAGATTGTCTGTTTTGTACACGAAGTGCATCCAGTTTTTGCCGTAACCCTCTTACTTTCTCGCACATGCTATGTGGGTGAAATGATGATACCATGCCAACTTGGAACCTTTCAGAGTTCATTTCAAATGCATTTCAATTTCATGGTCTCATAGCTCAAAATAATCAGTAAATGCATGAAAAATAACAAATGTAGTCAGAAAGGGTTGTAAATTGATGATGTGGCTTTCAATGGTTCATTTTGAACACAGAAAAACTATGGAGTTCAAATAAGTTCAAAAAAATGAAATCCCTTTGTAACAGACGAGTTTCCGTATGAAACCCTGATACTTCGAAAGAGATTGTCCGTTTTGTACACGAAGTGCATCCAGTTTTTGCCGTAACCCTCTCTACGTTCTCGCACATGCTATGTGGATGAAATGATGATACCATGTCAACTTGGAACCTTTTCAGAGTTCATTTTAAATGCTTTTCAATTTCATAGTCTTATAGCTAGAAATAATCAGTAAATGCATGAAAAATAACAAATGTAGTCAGAAAGAGTTGTAAATTGATGATGTGGCTTTGAATGGTGCATTTTGAACACAGACCCCCCCCCCCCCCCCCCCCCCCCCCCCCCCCCCCCCCCCCCCCCCCCCCCCCCCCCCCCCCCCCCCCCCCCCCCCCCCCCCCCCCCCCCCCCCCCCCCCCCCCCCCCCCCCCCCCCCCCCCCCCCCCCCCCCCCCCCCCCCCCCCCCCCCCCCCCCCCCCCCCCCCCCCCCCCCCCCCCCCCCCCCCCCCCCCCCCCCCCCCCCCCCCCCCCCCCCCCCCCCCCCCCCCCCCCCCCCCCCCCCCCCCCCCCCCCCCCCCCCCCCCCCCCCCCCCCCCCCCCCCCCCCCCCCCCCCCCCCCCCCCCCCCCCCCCCCCCCCCCCCCCCCCCCCCCCCCCCCCCCCCCCCCCCCCCCCCCCCCCCCCCCCCCCCCCCCCCCCCCCCCCCCCCCCCCCCCCCCCCCCCCCCCCCCCCCCCCCCCCCCCCCCCCCCCCCCCCCCCCCCCCCCCCCCCCCCCCCCCCCCCCCCCCCCCCCCCCCCCCCCCCCCCCCCCCCCCCCCCCCCCCCCCCCCCCCCCCCCCCCCCCCCCCCCCCCCCCCCCCCCCCCCCCCCCCCCCCCCCCCCCCCCCCCCCCCCCCCCCCCCCCCCCCCCCCCCCCCCCCCCCCCCCCCCCCCCCCCCCCCCCCCCCCCCCCCCCCCCCCCCCCCCCCCCCCCCCCCCCCCCCCCCCCCCCCCCCCCCCCCCCCCCCCCCCCCCCCCCCCCCCCCCCCCCCCCCCCCCCCCCCCCCCCCCCCCCCCCCCCCCCCCCCCCCCCCCCCCCCCCCCCCCCCCCCCCCCCCCCCCCCCCCCCCCCCCCCCCCCCCCCCCCCCCCCCCCCCCCCCCCCCCCCCCCCCCCCCCCCCCCCCCCCCCCCCCCCCCCCCCCCCCCCCCCCCCCCCCCCCCCCCCCCCCCCCCCCCCCCCCCCCCCCCCCCCCCCCCCCCCCCCCCCCCCCCCCCCCCCCCCCCCCCCCCCCCCCCCCCCCCCCCCCCCCCCCCCCCCCCCCCCCCCCCCCCCCCCCCCCCCCCCCCCCCCCCCCCCCCCCCCCCCCCCCCCCCCCCCCCCCCCCCCCCCCCCCCCCCCCCCCCCCCCCCCCCCCCCCCCCCCCCCCCCCCCCCCCCCCCCCCCCCCCCCCCCCCCCCCCCCCCCCCCCCCCCCCCCCCCCCCCCCCCCCCCCCCCCCCCCCCCCCCCCCCCCCCCCCCCCCCCCCCCCCCCCCCCCCCCCCCCCCCCCCCCCCCCCCCCCCCCCCCCCCCCCCCCCCCCCCCCCCCCCCCCCCCCCCCCCCCCCCCCCCCCCCCCCCCCCCCCCCCCCCCCCCCCCCCCCCCCCCCCCCCCCCCCCCCCCCCCCCCCCCCCCCCCCCCCCCCCCCCCCCCCCCCCCCCCCCCCCCCCCCCCCCCCCCCCCCCCCCCCCCCCCCCCCCCCCCCCCCCCCCCCCCCCCCCCCCCCCCCCCCCCCCCCCCCCCCCCCCCCCCCCCCCCCCCCCCCCCCCCCCCCCCCCCCCCCCCCCCCCCCCCCCCCCCCCCCCCCCCCCCCCCCCCCCCCCCCCCCCCCCCCCCCCCCCCCCCCCCCCCCCCCCCCCCCCCCCCCCCCCCCCCCCCCCCCCCCCCCCCCCCCCCCCCCCCCCCCCCCCCCCCCCCCCCCCCCCCCCCCCCCCCCCCCCCCCCCCCCCCCCCCCCCCCCCCCCCCCCCCCCCCCCCCCCCCCCCCCCCCCCCCCCCCCCCCCCCCCCCCCCCCCCCCCCCCCCCCCCCCCCCCCCCCCCCCCCCCCCCCCCCCCCCCCCCCCCCCCCCCCCCCCCCCCCCCCCCCCCCCCCCCCCCCCCCCCCCCCCCCCCCCCCCCCCCCCCCCCCCCCCCCCCCCCCCCCCCCCCCCCCCCCCCCCCCCCCCCCCCCCCCCCCCCCCCCCCCCCCCCCCCCCCCCCCCCCCCCCCCCCCCCCCCCCCCCCCCCCCCCCCCCCCCCCCCCCCCCCCCCCCCCCCCCCCCCCCCCCCCCCCCCCCCCCCCCCCCCCCCCCCCCCCCCCCCCCCCCCCCCCCCCCCCCCCCCCCCCCCCCCCCCCCCCCCCCCCCCCCCCCCCCCCCCCCCCCCCCCCCCCCCCCCCCCCCCCCCCCCCCCCCCCCCCCCCCCCCCCCCCCCCCCCCCCCCCCCCCCCCCCCCCCCCCCCCCCCCCCCCCCCCCCCCCCCCCCCCCCCCCCCCCCCCCCCCCCCCCCCCCCCCCCCCCCCCCCCCCCCCCCCCCCCCCCCCCCCCCCCCCCCCCCCCCCCCCCCCCCCCCCCCCCCCCCCCCCCCCCCCCCCCCCCCCCCCCCCCCCCCCCCCCCCCCCCCCCCCCCCCCCCCCCCCCCCCCCCCCCCCCCCCCCCCCCCCCCCCCCCCCCCCCCCCCCCCCCCCCCCCCCCCCCCCCCCCCCCCCCCCCCCCCCCCCCCCCCCCCCCCCCCCCCCCCCCCCCCCCCCCCCCCCCCCCCCCCCCCCCCCCCCCCCCCCCCCCCCCCCCCCCCCCCCCCCCCCCCCCCCCCCCCCCCCCCCCCCCCCCCCCCCCCCCCCCCCCCCCCCCCCCCCCCCCCCCCCCCCCCCCCCCCCCCCCCCCCCCCCCCCCCCCCCCCCCCCCCCCCCCCCCCCCCCCCCCCCCCCCCCCCCCCCCCCCCCCCCCCCCCCCCCCCCCCCCCCCCCCCCCCCCCCCCCCCCCCCCCCCCCCCCCCCCCCCCCCCCCCCCCCCCCCCCCCCCCCCCCCCCCCCCCCCCCCCCCCCCCCCCCCCCCCCCCCCCCCCCCCCCCCCCCCCCCCCCCCCCCCCCCCCCCCCCCCCCCCCCCCCCCCCCCCCCCCCCCCCCCCCCCCCCCCCCCCCCCCCCCCCCCCCCCCCCCCCCCCCCCCCCCCCCCCCCCCCCCCCCCCCCCCCCCCCCCCCCCCCCCCCCCCCCCCCCCCCCCCCCCCCCCCCCCCCCCCCCCCCCCCCCCCCCCCCCCCCCCCCCCCCCCCCCCCCCCCCCCCCCCCCCCCCCCCCCCCCCCCCCCCCCCCCCCCCCCCCCCCCCCCCCCCCCCCCCCCCCCCCCCCCCCCCCCCCCCCCCCCCCCCCCCCCCCCCCCCCCCCCCCCCCCCCCCCCCCCCCCCCCCCCCCCCCCCCCCCCCCCCCCCCCCCCCCCCCCCCCCCCCCCCCCCCCCCCCCCCCCCCCCCCCCCCCCCCCCCCCCCCCCCCCCCCCCCCCCCCCCCCCCCCCCCCCCCCCCCCCCCCCCCCCCCCCCCCCCCCCCCCCCCCCCCCCCCCCCCCCCCCCCCCCCCCCCCCCCCCCCCCCCCCCCCCCCCCCCCCCCCCCCCCCCCCCCCCCCCCCCCCCCCCCCCCCCCCCCCCCCCCCCCCCCCCCCCCCCCCCCCCCCCCCCCCCCCCCCCCCCCCCCCCCCCCCCCCCCCCCCCCCCCCCCCCCCCCCCCCCCCCCCCCCCCCCCCCCCCCCCCCCCCCCCCCCCCCCCCCCCCCCCCCCCCCCCCCCCCCCCCCCCCCCCCCCCCCCCCCCCCCCCCCCCCCCCCCCCCCCCCCCCCCCCCCCCCCCCCCCCCCCCCCCCCCCCCCCCCCCCCCCCCCCCCCCCCCCCCCCCCCCCCCCCCCCCCCCCCCCCCCCCCCCCCCCCCCCCCCCCCCCCCCCCCCCCCCCCCCCCCCCCCCCCCCCCCCCCCCCCCCCCCCCCCCCCCCCCCCCCCCCCCCCCCCCCCCCCCCCCCCCCCCCCCCCCCCCCCCCCCCCCCCCCCCCCCCCCCCCCCCCCCCCCCCCCCCCCCCCCCCCCCCCCCCCCCCCCCCCCCCCCCCCCCCCCCCCCCCCCCCCCCCCCCCCCCCCCCCCCCCCCCCCCCCCCCCCCCCCCCCCCCCCCCCCCCCCCCCCCCCCCCCCCCCCCCCCCCCCCCCCCCCCCCCCCCCCCCCCCCCCCCCCCCCCCCCCCCCCCCCCCCCCCCCCCCCCCCCCCCCCCCCCCCCCCCCCCCCCCCCCCCCCCCCCCCCCCCCCCCCCCCCCCCCCCCCCCCCCCCCCCCCCCCCCCCCCCCCCCCCCCCCCCCCCCCCCCCCCCCCCCCCCCCCCCCCCCCCCCCCCCCCCCCCCCCCCCCCCCCCCCCCCCCCCCCCCCCCCCCCCCCCCCCCCCCCCCCCCCCCCCCCCCCCCCCCCCCCCCCCCCCCCCCCCCCCCCCCCCCCCCCCCCCCCCCCCCCCCCCCCCCCCCCCCCCCCCCCCCCCCCCCCCCCCCCCCCCCCCCCCCCCCCCCCCCCCCCCCCCCCCCCCCCCCCCCCCCCCCCCCCCCCCCCCCCCCCCCCCCCCCCCCCCCCCCCCCCCCCCCCCCCCCCCCCCCCCCCCCCCCCCCCCCCCCCCCCCCCCCCCCCCCCCCCCCCCCCCCCCCCCCCCCCCCCCCCCCCCCCCCCCCCCCCCCCCCCCCCCCCCCCCCCCCCCCCCCCCCCCCCCCCCCCCCCCCCCCCCCCCCCCCCCCCCCCCCCCCCCCCCCCCCCCCCCCCCCCCCCCCCCCCCCCCCCCCCCCCCCCCCCCCCCCCCCCCCCCCCCCCCCCCCCCCCCCCCCCCCCCCCCCCCCCCCCCCCCCCCCCCCCCCCCCCCCCCCCCCCCCCCCCCCCCCCCCCCCCCCCCCCCCCCCCCCCCCCCCCCCCCCCCCCCCCCCCCCCCCCCCCCCCCCCCCCCCCCCCCCCCCCCCCCCCCCCCCCCCCCCCCCCCCCCCCCCCCCCCCCCCCCCCCCCCCCCCCCCCCCCCCCCCCCCCCCCCCCCCCCCCCCCCCCCCCCCCCCCCCCCCCCCCCCCCCCCCCCCCCCCCCCCCCCCCCCCCCCCCCCCCCCCCCCCCCCCCCCCCCCCCCCCCCCCCCCCCCCCCCCCCCCCCCCCCCCCCCCCCCCCCCCCCCCCCCCCCCCCCCCCCCCCCCCCCCCCCCCCCCCCCCCCCCCCCCCCCCCCCCCCCCCCCCCCCCCCCCCCCCCCCCCCCCCCCCCCCCCCCCCCCCCCCCCCCCCCCCCCCCCCCCCCCCCCCCCCCCCCCCCCCCCCCCCCCCCCCCCCCCCCCCCCCCCCCCCCCCCCCCCCCCCCCCCCCCCCCCCCCCCCCCCCCCCCCCCCCCCCCCCCCCCCCCCCCCCCCCCCCCCCCCCCCCCCCCCCCCCCCCCCCCCCCCCCCCCCCCCCCCCCCCCCCCCCCCCCCCCCCCCCCCCCCCCCCCCCCCCCCCCCCCCCCCCCCCCCCCCCCCCCCCCCCCCCCCCCCCCCCCCCCCCCCCCCCCCCCCCCCCCCCCCCCCCCCCCCCCCCCCCCCCCCCCCCCCCCCCCCCCCCCCCCCCCCCCCCCCCCCCCCCCCCCCCCCCCCCCCCCCCCCCCCCCCCCCCCCCCCCCCCCCCCCCCCCCCCCCCCCCCCCCCCCCCCCCCCCCCCCCCCCCCCCCCCCCCCCCCCCCCCCCCCCCCCCCCCCCCCCCCCCCCCCCCCCCCCCCCCCCCCCCCCCCCCCCCCCCCCCCCCCCCCCCCCCCCCCCCCCCCCCCCCCCCCCCCCCCCCCCCCCCCCCCCCCCCCCCCCCCCCCCCCCCCCCCCCCCCCCCCCCCCCCCCCCCCCCCCCCCCCCCCCCCCCCCCCCCCCCCCCCCCCCCCCCCCCCCCCCCCCCCCCCCCCCCCCCCCCCCCCCCCCCCCCCCCCCCCCCCCCCCCCCCCCCCCCCCCCCCCCCCCCCCCCCCCCCCCCCCCCCCCCCCCCCCCCCCCCCCCCCCCCCCCCCCCCCCCCCCCCCCCCCCCCCCCCCCCCCCCCCCCCCCCCCCCCCCCCCCCCCCCCCCCCCCCCCCCCCCCCCCCCCCCCCCCCCCCCCCCCCCCCCCCCCCCCCCCCCCCCCCCCCCCCCCCCCCCCCCCCCCCCCCCCCCCCCCCCCCCCCCCCCCCCCCCCCCCCCCCCCCCCCCCCCCCCCCCCCCCCCCCCCCCCCCCCCCCCCCCCCCCCCCCCCCCCCCCCCCCCCCCCCCCCCCCTTTGCTATTGAAGAATATTATAGTTTTTTTTAGTTGATCATAACATAATATTTTAATTGATTATTTTTAGTTCATTCTTTTAGCTATTAGTTCATTTTTTGCTATTAGTTCATTCTTTTTTTATATTAGTTCATTCTTTGAGCTAAATGACCCTGAAATTAAAAAGCACTACAAATGAACTCTGAAAAGGTTGAAAGTTGGCATGGTATCATCATTTCACCCAAATAGCAAGTGATAAAAAGTTGAGAGGGTTACGGCAAAAACTGGATGCACTTCGTGTACAAAACGGACAATCTCTTTCGAAGTATCGGGGTTTCATACGGAAACTCGTCTGTTACAAAGGGATTTCATTTTTTTGAACTTATTTGAACTCCAGACTTTTTGTGTGTTCAAAATGCACCATTCAAAGCCACATCATGAATTTTCAACCCTTTCTGACTTCATTTGTTATTTTTCATGCATTTACTGATTTTTTTTGAGCTAAATGACCCTGAAATTTAAAAGCACTTCAGATGAACTCTGAAAAGGTTGAAAGTTGGCATGGTATCATCATTTCCCCCAAATAGCATGTGCTAAAAAGTTGAGAGGGTTACGGCAAAAACTGGATGCACTTCATGTACAAAACGGACAATCTCTTTCGAAGTATCAGGGTTTCATACGGAAACTCATCTGTTACAAAGGGATTTCGTTTTTTTTGAACTTATTTGAACTCCAGACTTTTTGTGTGTTCAAAATGAACCATTCAAAGCCACATCATGAATTTTCAACCCTTTCTGACTTCATTTGTTATTTTTCATGCATTTACTGATTTTTTTGAGCTAAATGACCCTGAAATTGAAAAGCACTTCAGATGAACTCTGAAAAGGTTGAAAGTTGGCATGGTATCATCATTTCACCCACATAGTATGTGCTAAAAAGTTGAGAGGGTTATGGCAAAAACTGGATGCACTTTGTGTACACAATGGACAATCTCTTTCGAGGTATCAGGGTTTTGGACGAAAACTCATCTGTTACAAAGGCATTTCATTTACTACCAGTTCTGATGGTGGGGCTCCACGAGTACCTTTAGTACCGGTTCGTAGCATGAACCGGTACTAGAGTTTTTTAGTTGATTCTTTCTGCAGCTATTTTTTAGTCCCACCTCGCCAAGCGAGAGGCACTCGCAGCGGTTTATAAGCCCTGAGTGCAGAGACGATGAAGGAGAGGCGTAATGCTAACCTGCACATTGCTTAGCTTCAGGCCTTGAAATGGTGTAGACTGCACGGAGGTATGTGTAGTTTCTCAAGGCCTGAAGCTAAGCAACGTGCAGGTGAGCATTGCGCCTCTCTTTTATTTTTAATAACTTATTACAACTCCGAATTTTTTTTGCGTTCAGTATGCACGATTCAAAGCCACGCCATCAACTTTCAACCCTTTTTGGCATCATTTGCTATTTTTCATTCATTTACTGATTTGTTTTGAGAGCTAAATGACCGTGAAATTGAAAAGCACTACAAAATGAACTCTGAAAAGGTTGAAACTTGGCATGGTATCATCATTTCACCCAACTAGCATGTGCTAAAAAGTTGAGAGGGTTACGGCAAAAACTGGATGCACTTCGCCCCCCCCCCCCCCCCCCCCCCCCCCCCCCCCCCCCCCCCCCCCCCCCCCCCCCCCCCCCCCCCCCCCCCCCCCCCCCCCCCCCCCCCCCCCCCCCCCCCCCCCCCCCCCCCCCCCCCCCCCCCCCCCCCCCCCCCCCCCCCCCCCCCCCCCCCCCCCCCCCCCCCCCCCCCCCCCCCCCCCCCCCCCCCCCCCCCCCCCCCCCCCCCCCCCCCCCCCCCCCCCCCCCCCCCCCCCCCCCCCCCCCCCCCCCCCCCCCCCCCCCCCCCCCCCCCCCCCCCCCCCCCCCCCCCCCCCCCCCCCCCCCCCCCCCCCCCCCCCCCCCCCCCCCCCCCCCCCCCCCCCCCCCCCCCCCCCCCCCCCCCCCCCCCCCCCCCCCCCCCCCCCCCCCCCCCCCCCCCCCCCCCCCCCCCCCCCCCCCCCCCCCCCCCCCCCCCCCCCCCCCCCCCCCCCCCCCCCCCCCCCCCCCCCCCCCCCCCCCCCCCCCCCCCCCCCCCCCCCCCCCCCCCCCCCCCCCCCCCCCCCCCCCCCCCCCCCCCCCCCCCCCCCCCCCCCCCCCCCCCCCCCCCCCCCCCCCCCCCCCCCCCCCCCCCCCCCCCCCCCCCCCCCCCCCCCCCCCCCCCCCCCCCCCCCCCCCCCCCCCCCCCCCCCCCCCCCCCCCCCCCCCCCCCCCCCCCCCCCCCCCCCCCCCCCCCCCCCCCCCCCCCCCCCCCCCCCCCCCCCCCCCCCCCCCCCCCCCCCCCCCCCCCCCCCCCCCCCCCCCCCCCCCCCCCCCCCCCCCCCCCCCCCCCCCCCCCCCCCCCCCCCCCCCCCCCCCCCCCCCCCCCCCCCCCCCCCCCCCCCCCCCCCCCCCCCCCCCCCCCCCCCCCCCCCCCCCCCCCCCCCCCCCCCCCCCCCCCCCCCCCCCCCCCCCCCCCCCCCCCCCCCCCCCCCCCCCCCCCCCCCCCCCCCCCCCCCCCCCCCCCCCCCCCCCCCCCCCCCCCCCCCCCCCCCCCCCCCCCCCCCCCCCCCCCCCCCCCCCCCCCCCCCCCCCCCCCCCCCCCCCCCCCCCCCCCCCCCCCCCCCCCCCCCCCCCCCCCCCCCCCCCCCCCCCCCCCCCCCCCCCCCCCCCCCCCCCCCCCCCCCCCCCCCCCCCCCCCCCCCCCCCCCCCCCCCCCCCCCCCCCCCCCCCCCCCCCCCCCCCCCCCCCCCCCCCCCCCCCCCCCCCCCCCCCCCCCCCCCCCCCCCCCCCCCCCCCCCCCCCCCCCCCCCCCCCCCCCCCCCCCCCCCCCCCCCCCCCCCCCCCCCCCCCCCCCCCCCCCCCCCCCCCCCCCCCCCCCCCCCCCCCCCCCCCCCCCCCCCCCCCCCCCCCCCCCCCCCCCCCCCCCCCCCCCCCCCCCCCCCCCCCCCCCCCCCCCCCCCCCCCCCCCCCCCCCCCCCCCCCCCCCCCCCCCCCCCCCCCCCCCCCCCCCCCCCCCCCCCCCCCCCCCCCCCCCCCCCCCCCCCCCCCCCCCCCCCCCCCCCCCCCCCCCCCCCCCCCCCCCCCCCCCCCCCCCCCCCCCCCCCCCCCCCCCCCCCCCCCCCCCCCCCCCCCCCCCCCCCCCCCCCCCCCCCCCCCCCCCCCCCCCCCCCCCCCCCCCCCCCCCCCCCCCCCCCCCCCCCCCCCCCCCCCCCCCCCCCCCCCCCCCCCCCCCCCCCCCCCCCCCCCCCCCCCCCCCCCCCCCCCCCCCCCCCCCCCCCCCCCCCCCCCCCCCCCCCCCCCCCCCCCCCCCCCCCCCCCCCCCCCCCCCCCCCCCCCCCCCCCCCCCCCCCCCCCCCCCCCCCCCCCCCCCCCCCCCCCCCCCCCCCCCCCCCCCCCCCCCCCCCCCCCCCCCCCCCCCCCCCCCCCCCCCCCCCCCCCCCCCCCCCCCCCCCCCCCCCCCCCCCCCCCCCCCCCCCCCCCCCCCCCCCCCCCCCCCCCCCCCCCCCCCCCCCCCCCCCCCCCCCCCCCCCCCCCCCCCCCCCCCCCCCCCCCCCCCCCCCCCCCCCCCCCCCCCCCCCCCCCCCCCCCCCCCCCCCCCCCCCCCCCCCCCCCCCCCCCCCCCCCCCCCCCCCCCCCCCCCCCCCCCCCCCCCCCCCCCCCCCCCCCCCCCCCCCCCCCCCCCCCCCCCCCCCCCCCCCCCCCCCCCCCCCCCCCCCCCCCCCCCCCCCCCCCCCCCCCCCCCCCCCCCCCCCCCCCCCCCCCCCCCCCCCCCCCCCCCCCCCCCCCCCCCCCCCCCCCCCCCCCCCCCCCCCCCCCCCCCCCCCCCCCCCCCCCCCCCCCCCCCCCCCCCCCCCCCCCCCCCCCCCCCCCCCCCCCCCCCCCCCCCCCCCCCCCCCCCCCCCCCCCCCCCCCCCCCCCCCCCCCCCCCCCCCCCCCCCCCCCCCCCCCCCCCCCCCCCCCCCCCCCCCCCCCCCCCCCCCCCCCCCCCCCCCCCCCCCCCCCCCCCCCCCCCCCCCCCCCCCCCCCCCCCCCCCCCCCCCCCCCCCCCCCCCCCCCCCCCCCCCCCCCCCCCCCCCCCCCCCCCCCCCCCCCCCCCCCCCCCCCCCCCCCCCCCCCCCCCCCCCCCCCCCCCCCCCCCCCCCCCCCCCCCCCCCCCCCCCCCCCCCCCCCCCCCCCCCCCCCCCCCCCCCCCCCCCCCCCCCCCCCCCCCCCCCCCCCCCCCCCCCCCCCCCCCCCCCCCCCCCCCCCCCCCCCCCCCCCCCCCCCCCCCCCCCCCCCCCCCCCCCCCCCCCCCCCCCCCCCCCCCCCCCCACATGGTATCATCATTTCACCCACATAGCATGTGCGACAAAGTAGAGAGGGTTACGGCAAAAACTGGATGCGCTTCGTGTAGAAAACAGACAATCTCTTTCGAAGTATCAGGGTTTCTTACGGAAACTCGTCTGTTACAAAGGGATTTCATTTTTTTGAACTTATTTGAACTCCATAGTTATTCTGTGTTCAAAATGCACCATTCAAAGCCACATCATCAATTTACAACTCTTTCTGACTACATTTCTTATTTTTCATGCATTTACTGATTATTTCTAGCTATAAGACTATGAAATTGAAAAGCATTTAAAATGAACTCTGAAAAGGTTCCAAGTTGGCATGGTATCATCATTTCACCCACATAGCATGTGCGAGAAAGTAGAGAGGGTTACGGCAAAAACTGGATACGCTTCGTGTACAAAACGGACAATCTCTTTCGAAGTATCAGGGTTTCATACGGAAACTCGTCTGTTACAAATGGATTTCATTTTTTTGAACTTATTTGAACTCCATAGATTTTCTGTGTTCAAAATGCACCATTCAAAGCCACATCATCAATTTACAACCCTTTCTGACTACATTTGTTATTTTTCATGCATTTACTGATTATTTTGAGCTATATGACTATGAAATTGAAAAGCATTTGAAATGAACTCTGAAAAGGTTCCAAGTTGGCATGGTATCATCATTTCACCCACATATCATGTGCGAGAAAGTAGAGAGGGTTACGGCAAAAAATGGATGCACTTCGGGTACAAAACGGACAATCTCTTTCGAAGTATCAGGGTTTCATCCCCCCCCCCCCCCCCCCCCCCCCCCCCCCCCCCCCCCCCTTATTTGAACTCCATTGTTTTTCTGTGTTCAAAATGCACAATTCAAAGCCACATCATAGATTTACAACCCTTTCTGACTTCATTTGTTATTTTTCATGCATTTACTGATTATTTTCACCTATAAGACCATGAAATTGAAAAGCATTTGAAATGAACTCTGAAAAGGTTCCAAGTTGGCATGGTATCATCATTTCACCCACATAGCATGTGCGAGAAAGTAGAGAGGGTTACGGCAAAAACTGGATGCACTTCGTGTACAAAACGGACAATCTCTTTCGAAGTATCAGGGTTTCATAAGGAAACTCGTCTGTTACAAAGGGATTTCATTTTTTTGAACTTATATGAACTCCATAGTTATTCTATGTTCAAAATGCACCATTCAAAAGCACATCATCAATTTACAACCCTTTCTGACTTCATTTGTTATTTTTCGTGCATTTACTGATTATTTTGAGCTATAAGACCATGAAATTGAAAAGCATTTGAAAGGAACTCTGAAAAGGTTCCAAGTTGGCATGGTATCATCATTTCACCCACATAGCATGTGCGAGACAGTAGAGAGGGTTACGGCAAAAACTAGATGCCCCCCCCCCCCCCCCCCCCCCCCCCCCCCCCCCCCCCCCCCCCCCCCCCCCCCCCCCCCCCCCCCCCCCCCCCCCCCCCCCCCCCCCCCCCCCCCCCCCCCCCCCCCCCCCCCCCCCCCCCCCCCCCCCCCCCCCCCCCCCCCCCCCCCCCCCCCCCCCCCCCCCCCCCCCCCCCCCCCCCCCCCCCCCCCCCCCCCCCCCCCCCCCCCCCCCCCCCCCCCCCCCCCCCCCCCCCCCCCCCCCCCCCCCCCCCCCCCCCCCCCCCCCCCCCCCCCCCCCCCCCCCCCCCCCCCCCCCCCCCCCCCCCCCCCCAAATTTTATTTGGCTTTTTCAAACTTTTATTTGATTTGAGGGAGGTTATTTAAAATTTTCTTCTAAAGAACTCTCCCTCTCAAAAATTTTCTTTTATGACAAGTATTTTGTTTGGATTCACCCAAGACTTGGTCTTTGGCCTTGGAGGTTTTTCCATCTTATGTTGACTCATCACAAATGTTTTTCATTTGCGAAAAATTTTGAAAATCTTTTTAAATAGCCCTATGGCATTTGGAGTGATCTTTTCCCCTTTCAAAATCTCCTCTTGCCATGACCTAAGTGGAAATCCCCTCCCAAAAGCCATTCCCCATCTTTGTGTCAAGATATACTTCAAATCCAGCAAGTTGAACTCCCCCATGATTTTTCTTCCATTTATTTCTTATCAAAAATATTTTCTGCCTTCTACTTTGGCTCTTGGAGATTTACAAAGGAACTACCATTTCTCCTTTGAGTTTTGCCTCCAAACCATTTTCCCTGGCTAGTCCTTAGAGCCCTCAACCAAGATCCATGAAGATCCACTGGTCTCCAGTTCAAATATTTCAAATTGTGCTTGCTGCAAGTTTGGACCATATTTGTCAAATTTGATGAAATTCATTTGTTTTCTCCTCCTAAAAATCTGAGAAAATTCAGGCAGCCTCTGGATGCATCGAGAGGTCACCTCACCAAGTCCCAGCTCCAGAAACCCCCCCCCCCCCCCCCCCCCCCCCCCCCCCCCCCCCCCCCCCCCCCCCCTTGCTCCCTGTCCCCTCCTTCTTATCCCTGCGCCGCACGATCGCCTGGAAGCTTGCGGGCGTCGGCGACGAGCTGGTGGAGGTGCGCCACCCCGTGAGCGACGGCAGCAGCGCCCTTTGCGGCTGCCCCCCCCCCCCCCCCCCCCCCCCCCCCCCCCCCCCCTCTTCTTATCCAGTGCGCCGCACGGTTGCTTGGCTGGTTGCGAGCGTCGGTGGCGATCGGTCCCATCAACTCCGGCGTCTACCGCGGCGGCAGAAACTCCAGTGGCGGACGGCAGAAGCCAGTATCGCAGAACGCCGTCCTCCGCACCGCCCAAGCCACCAGTAGCCTACGCGTGTCCATCTCCTCACCAGAGCACGCTGCAGGGACGAGGCCTTGGCCTGAGAGGCGCTGAGCGCGCTCTCTGCCGCCGACGAGCCCGTACGCCCCGTTCCGTCGTGGTCTCGGGTATAGGCCAAATTAGACCTAGTTTATACTTTGAATGGAACCTGGGGTCGAATCCGAAGCTGCCGACTTCTGCAAACCGCCTGCTAAGCCACTGCCTCGCCGGAATCGCTCGTCGGACTTATCCCGTTCTCGGGCACCCCTCGATTCCGGCTATAAATAGAGCCCGAGCCCCTCCTCTCACTCCAGAACACCTCCTCCTACTCCCATAGCCCCGCCAAGATCACCAGAGGGGCTCGGGGAAGTCTTCTTCTCCGACTCCGGCCGCCCCGATCCGCCTCGGGCTCCCGGTCGATTCACTCTGGTCAGTGCCTCCCCGCCGCCCAAACCTTGCCAGTAGCCCTTTTCTCCACCGCCTGTTCTAACCCGCGCGTCAATTCGGTGAAGGCAGCTCTCTCCGGTGAGATCCATCACCGCCCGACGCCGCCGTCCGCCGGAGAGGAACAGGCCGTC